>CAUYPO010020608.1:0-28154 GCA_963574435.1 Cheirogaleus major | reverse complement strand
ATGGTTCACATATAGAAAAAATAAAATAAACAACACACCTTCACCCCCCCCCCCTTTCTGATTTTTTTTTTTTTTTTTTTTGCTAGCATTGCACTCATTATTATCTTAATTCCATCAGAAGCCAGAGGGCAAAGGAGCTCTCATCCTACAGCTCAGTACCCTGGCACAATGAGCATGGTAGAGAAGTTGAAAAGTGGATCTGGAGGATAGATAGACCAAAGATATCTAGCAAAATGAATAGTTGCAGGTCATGGAATTTAAGCTAACTAAGGGTAGAAGTAAAAACATAAAGAAGCTTTAGTGAACTGCTGGCGAAATTAGGAGATATTAAGCTCTGGAAGGGCTAAAGAATTGCGGAGTTCATGTACCAGAGAGAGAGAGGAGCAAGAGAGGAAGTTGTAGTTCAATAGTAGAATGACTGAAATTGAGATCATGGAAGAAGTAAAGTTATTGAAAATAAAAGGCCTAGAGTGTGACTATGGAAGGATGTTAGATGAGGCGGGATGCAAACAATATTACTGGGAAAATATAAGTCAAGGAATTATAAGTGTAGAGTACTTTAGAAAGAGTTTGAAGATAAACTTCAAAATCACTAAACATGGTATTAGAAAGAATGCCACCACCTTAATACTGGACTGCCCAGCCTCTGGAACTGTGAGAAATAAATTTGTTTTCCATATAAATTTACTCAGTCTGTAGTATTCTGTTATACCAACACAGATTGGGCTAAGATACTCATTGATACTTTTAGATAATTAGAAAGAGAGTCAGTGAACCAGGGCTTAAAATCCTCAAGGAATGACAGGAGGAAATTTTGAGTCTGGAAATGACTGTAACTAGAAAGGTAGTAGAAGTAATGCCTTTAGAAGTAATTAAAAGACAAAATTCTCCTGTGTTGTCTTTGAAATAAAAAGACCCTCATGGAATCTGCAAAATATCAGCTGGAATAAGTCTCAATGACGGAGGTTTGGGAGGAAGTAGGAAGAAAATTCTCTGATGATTAGTGGCATACTAGTTTTTTTAATTTCATTATATTATGGGGGTACAAATGTTTAGGTTACATATATTGCTCTTAGCCCCTCCCCCCTAGTCAGAGCTTCAAGCTTGTCCATCCCCCAGACTGTGTGCATCACTTTCATTATGTATGTATATACCCACCATCTTCTCCCCCCTCCCATCTACCTGACACCTGATGAATGTTATTCCTATATGTCCACTTAGGTGTTGATCAGTGAAACCAATTTGCTGGTGAGTAAATGTGGTGCTTATTTTTCCATTCTTGGAATACTTCATTTAGTAAAATGGGTTCCAGCTCTATCCAGGAAAATACAAGAGGTACTATATCGTCATTTTTTCTTATAGCTGAATAGTACTCCATGGTATACATATACCACATTTTGTTAATTAGTGGCATACTATTAATAATAGTTTCTGTTATTGTTAAGTTTTCCTTTGGAGACATTATTTCCATCAAGGATAATTGTCCTCTTGGGTAATTTCTCACAGATCTATTTTATTCTTCTTTTAATTTTTATGAAAAAATATTTTCTTCAAGAAAAATATTTGTTTCTTGTTTCAATTTTTATTAAGTATCAAATGTTATCACATAATTTGTCCATTTTGTGGACTATTTCTATCACCATTATTCATTACAAATTAATTATTCCTTAGAGAAATATAAGAAAATTATGAAGAGTTTCATGAAATAGAAGGAAATTCCATAAAAGGGATTCCTCCAGAAAAGGAAAAAGGGGTTGGAGCTATATAATGGATGGCCTGTTTAGCTCCTGAATATCTCATGGGATCTAAACATCAAGGTCAAATAGTTCTGGTGTAAATTGTGATGAAATGGTGAACATTTAAAAATCATTTATGTACTATAAAATAAAGTGGAGGACAGAAGTAAGTGGAGTATAGATAAAGCAAGATTTTCCATAAGTTAATAAATTTTCTACAAGTTAATAAATTATTGATATATGGAAGTTCATTACATTTTTTGATTTTTTACATTTAAAACTTTTTTACATTTAAAACTTTTTTTGTTACATTTAAAACTTTTCATGGTAGCAGATTTTAAAGATTTTAAGCATATTGTATAACATTTAAGAAGAAAGGTTTTTAAAAGAGTACATAACGTTTTTTATATGAATGTTCAATAAAAATCTGAATATATATTATATTAAATTGTAAGCCCGTGAAAACATTACTATGAGGAACTAAATTAAAGTTGGTCAGGTATGCTAATTTCTTATATGTGTATAACAGTAAAATATATTGTTATATATGTGTAAAATTAATAAAGGACTTTATCACCTATTAAGGGAGGTGGCATGCCCATCAATCAGGAAATAAACCTCTTTGCTGCTCTCTCCCATTCACAAGGACCAGCCAGAACAGGGAAAGAGGAACAGAATATTAAGAGGCTGTGTCCATACTTCTGTGCAACTTAAAAGGTAAAAATGTAGTAGATAGTCCATTATTTTACAGCTTATGTATGAAACTTTGGATATTAAAAAAATTAACCCAAGCAAGTCGAGTGGCCAACTGCTTTCCATGACAAAATAAGAAAATGTGTTAGGAGACAGGGATTCTGACGGTAATGGCCACAAAAAATGAGCAAATAGGGAAGTTTTAAAATGGTCTCAATTCATGTAAATGCCAAAGGACAAGCAGGAATAACATATATTCAATTTCACATCACTTATATTACTACCCTATGCATCTTCTTTAACTCTCTTACTTTTCTGGTGGGGCAGAAAGAGAAACAGCAAGGTATGGAGTAAACACTTTGAATTTCTTCACAGAAGGAAAAACTGAGTGTAAGGTGACTAAATGGCTAGTATTGGTCAACCCTTGGGTGTGGGAAAGATTGTAATTCAAGGTTTTGCTGGATTGAGTGCTGCTGATAGGTAGCATAAAACTAAGAAAAACGACATAAGTGGAAGACAAAATGTTCTCTTGGGCCTTTTTTCAACTTTGCTATGGCAAGAGGTAGATAACAGTCCCCCACTGTTTTAAAACTATAAAATTATGATAATATATTATATGTAAGCACATTTTAATGCAGGAGCATCTATTCCATGCCCAATTTCCATAAGCTGTATGGTGATAACATAAACAAATTTTTTTTCTTCATTTTAATATTAAAAAATGAAAAATAAGAAAAAAGCTTTTATTGAGACCTAGGAGAGAAATAAACATATTAAAATAATTACCTTTTGTTTGCTTATCATTTTAGAATATGTACAGCCTGCAAAGCAGGGAGAAAAATATTCAATATCATCTCTTCCACATACAGAGCTATAAACTGAAGACGAGCATCCACATTGTTCATTGCAAGGAGCTGTGAGCTTTCCCAACTCTCCTGTTCTGTAAAAACAAGATTGAATGTAATTATATTACCACTGTTTTATAATTATTAATATATATCAAGATATTAATATAAATACAATTCATAAAAATATGCTTATTGAAATTTCTTTTTTAACAGCTTTAGTGAGTTATAACTGATATGCAATAAACTGCACATATTTAGATATACAACTTGAAATATTTTGATATATGTACGCACTTATAAGATCATCACCACAATCATCCTAACAAACATAATTATCAGCCCCCAAAATTTCCTTATGCCCATGTGTAATTCCTCCACCCTCTGGCATACACTGATCTACTTTCTGTTACTATTTATTAGTTTGAATTTCCTGTTTTATGAAATGGAATCATACAGTATGTATGCTTTCCTTGACTTCTTTCATGCAGTTGGTCTCCATGTTTTTTGAGCAAACTTTTAACTTTTTAAGAAACTCTCAGTTTTCCACAGTGGTTGTGATATTTTGAATTCCCATCAGCAGTGTATTAAGAGTTTCAGCTGTTCTCTGCATTTCTTGTTAACACTTGGCATAATCTTTTTTATTTTAGACATTCTAACAGGACTATAGTAGTTTCATATTGCGCTTTTTAAATATGCATTTTGCTAGTGACAGGATGTTGACAATCTTTCTATGTGCTTATTTTCCATCTGTATATATTATTTGAATAAAAATGTCTGTTCGAATTGTTTGCCCATTTTCATTGGGTTGTTTTCTTAGTATTAAGCATTGAGAATACTTTATATGCTCTATTTTGTAAAGAACTAAAAACAAGTTCTTTGTTAGGTATATCATTTTCAAATATCTTATCATAGTCTATGGCTTGTTTTCTTCATTTTGTTAAGTCTTTCAAAGAGCAGTTTTTTAATTTTGATGAAATCCAACTTATCAATTTATTTCTTTCTACATCATATGTTTGTTGTCTTATCTAAGAAATCTTTGCCTAAACCAAGGTCAAAAGTATTTTCCCTTATATTCCTGGAATTTTATATTTCACATTTACATATATAATCCATTTGAACCAATAATTTTATATGGTGCAAAGTATGGATCAAAGTTCCTTTGTTTGAATATAGATATCTAATTATTCTAGCATAATTTGTTTAAATGACTGCCATGTTCTCCACTACATTTTATATGCATCCTGTCAAATATTAATTATATATATATATATGTGTGGGTTTATTTCTATAGGCTCTCATTCTGTTCTACTGATGCATTTGTCACTTTGCTCACTACTGCAGCTTCACAAAAAGTCTTGAAATCAAATAATGTTAGTCCTTCTCTTTTGTTATTCTTTGGAATTTTTTTTAGCTTTTATAGGTCCTTTGTATATCTATATAAATTTAAAATTATTTTATCAATATGTAAAAATTAAAATGCTAAGATTTTGATTGCGATTGCATAAAATACAAACAACTTGAGAATTAACATCTTAACAATATTGAGTCTTGCAACCCACAAACATCAGTTATTTCTATATTTAAAATTTTAGGTTTTTAATTTCTCTCAGGAATGTTTTGTAATAATGAGAATATAGATCATTAACACTTTAATCACATTGATCCTTAAGTACTTCTTTTTCTTGATACAATCAGCAATGGAAATTTTTGTCTAATATCAATTTTTGCTTATTTATAGGTAAAAATACCTTGAATTATTGCTTATTAATCTTGTCTTCTATAGTATTTTTTCTTTTCTTGATATTATAGTTAATGGTATTATTTTTAATATTGGTTTCTGCTTATTTTTAGGTAGTACATAGAAATACCATGGATTCTTGTTCTTGTATTTTGCAACCTTACTAAACTTATTTTACTAGTTCTATTGGCTTTATGATTTTCTAAATAGACAATCATGTCTCCAAATAAAAATAGTTTTTCTTTTTTTTTTCCTATCTGGATGCCCTTTATTTTTTCTCTTACATTACTGTCATGGCTAGAACCTTCAGTATAATGTTAAAATAGAAGTATTGAAAGCATACATCCTTGTTTTGTTCCTAATTATTCAGTATTTCATCACTGTCTTAGTCTGCTTGGGCTGCTATAACAAAATACCAGACTGGGTGGCACAAACAATAGACATTTATTCCTGATAGTTCTGGAGACTGAAAGTCTAAGATCAAGTGCCAGCAGGGCAGATTCCGTGCTTAGTGAAGGCCCTCTTCTTGGATTGCATACTGCCACCTTCTCACATGAAGCAAAGAGGGAAAACTCTGGTCTCTTCCTCTTCTCATAGGACATTAATTTCATCATGAGGACTCCACCCTCAGGACCTCATCCATACCTAATCTCCCAAAGGCTCCACTTCCCACTACCATTACATGGGGGATTAGAACTTCAACATATGAATGGAGGGGATACAAACATTCAGCCCATAATAATTATTAAGTATGATGTTACTGTAGGTTTTCATAAATTCCCTTACCAGATTGAGGCACTTCCCTTTCATTCTTATTTTCTTAGTTTATAGAAATGGATGTTTAATTTTATCCAGTGGGATTTTATTGGCATGTATTGAGATTTAAATATGGTTCTTTCATTTTTAGTTTGTTAATATGGTAAGTTACATTAAGTGATTTTCAAACATTAAACCAACCTTGCTATTTCTATGATAAATCTTGCTTGGTCATGATTTATTTTCCTTTTATTATATTATTAGATTCAGTTTACTAAAATTTTGCAATTATTTTTGCATCTATCCACATGAAACATAGGTCTATAGTTTTCTTACAATATTGTTATTTGGTTTTGCCATCGGTATAATATAGGTCTCATAGAATGAGTTAGGAAGTATCCACTCCTTTTCAATTTTCTGAAATGATTTGTGTGGTATTACAATTAGCTAGTCTTTAAATGTTTGATAGACTTCACCACTGAAATCATTTAGACCTGGAGTTTCTTTGTAGGAAATTTGTAGTTAACAATTAATTTATTTCATAGATATCTAAATTATCTATTTCTTTTTGAGATTGTATCTATCAAAGGATTTATCCATTTCATGTAAGTTGTCAATTTTATTGACATAAAGTAATTCCATAATATTATCCTATTATCCTTTTTACATAATTAGAATCTATAGTGTCATTTCATCACATCTGTGATGGGTTTGACATTACTATTCCAACAATATTGAATGATGTGAAACAAATCAGCAAGGTAAGCAAGCTATATAGATGGTTCCACATGAATTAAACAAATGTCAGAAGATAAATTGTTTCAAAGCTCCCCTTTTTTTGCTGTCACAACATAAAGGTGAACCATTTCTACATTGTATTGTTATGTGTGGTGAAAAAATGGATTCTTTTTGATAATTTCAAGTGTTTGGTACAATGAATGGATAAAAATGAAGTGCCAAAACAGTCCAAAACCCAATATTCATCAAAAAAGCTAATGGTGTCTGTTTGGTGGTCCAGTGCTGGTATTATCCACTATAGCTTCATGAAACCTGGTCAATCTACTAAAGTGGATGTCTACTGCAACCGATTGGATGAAATGATGAGGAAGCTTGCGATTAAGCAGCCAAGATTGGTCAATAGAGACAGGCCATTCCTCTTGCAAGACAGTGCTCAACCACATGTCACACAAACAATGCTTCTCAAACTACAGAGGCTGGACTTGGAAGCTCTCTGTCATCCACTGTATTCACCAGACCTTGCACCAAGTGACTGCCACTTCTTCCAGGCTTTGGAGTACTTCTTGCAAGGCAAAATATTCAATCTTCAAAAAGCTATAGAAAACAATTTTCGCAATTTCGTTGCCACTCCCTCTCCAGGATGCTGCGCTGTTGCCATAAACAAGCTACCATTAAGACAGCAAAACTGTGTTGATAGTTTAGGTGCATACTTTGATTAATTGTACTGCTTCTTTTTTGAGATATAATAAACTATGCTTTTGATTCAAAATCAGACGTTTCAGAATAAATTATAAATTTAGAATTAAATTTAGAATTAAATTAAAGGGTCTTACTTATAATATTCATAATTTGAAAAAGTGGCTATATTTCAAAATCATTGTTAAGATTATTTTTCTTTGATTTACAAACTATATATTTAAACCTGTACAGGCAGCAGAAACTAAGTTTGGATAACAGAAGTGAATGAAATGATAGAAAGAATGTGCAGGATCTCACAGAGTAGATAAGAAGCCTAGAGAAATAGACTCTGAAAACCATCAAGAACTCAAAAAGGCAGATGCAATCATATCATAGGACTAATCTTAGCAAGATGTCATCTTTCCCTCAAGAACTTGATGCATTTGCAGTTCTTTCAGCTTTTCATTGCCTGCTGCAGGTAATCTCAGACCGACCATGGACTTTTGTGTTATTCTCTCAAAAACCAAAATCATAGAGGAGCATTCCAATCAGCTGAGTCTAAGTCATATGCTTTCTGATGTCAAGAAGATGAGAAAAGTAATATCTATTCCCTTTTGATTGATTTAGAGGGAGGCAAGGCCTTAGTTCATATGTGTACTAAATGAACTTCAAATAGAAAGGTGATGAATGTTAGGCATCGAAAAGACAAATTTACTCTCAAATATTTCGTACAAGTTGAGTGCAATTAAAGTTAGTTGATTCATATTGAGTGTTATCCAAGCAAAACCCAAATACCTAACTCTTAATGTGTCAAGTTCTTAACCTATATGTAAACTTTGTCTATAGATTCAAATATGAATAATTTAAAAAGTTAGAATGTGAAGTGGTTTCTTGCTCTGGTATTCCAGAACATGACAAGTAAATAAATCCAATAGTGCATGATTTTTATCATTATTTTAAGAGTATAACAGATCTAAATGGGGTGACCATATTTCCTGGTTGGCCTGGAACAGTGCGATTGACGCCTAGTGTGCTGTCATGATTATTAATATAACACTTAGCTCTCAAAAATGTCCAAGATTGAATAATAAATTATACGTTTGCCATTGTTCTAAATCTAGTCATTAGCAATGGTATTAGCAATGTAATCACCAGGCTTTGCAATAAACTATCATACAAGCAAATAAAAATAAGTCAGAGACTTTTAAAAAGAGAAACAGTAAAAAGAAAACTAGACCAAGGATCAATAAATACTGGATTTTAGTCTTCACTACACCCACCTAAAATGCTAGTTTCTTAAGATTTCTTTTATCTATTAAGTAAAGAAATTGGACTGAAAATTAGAAGTGTTATTTTCTAGAACTAAAGATTACATTATTGTAAGTCTTTAATTCAAGTTTACAGAAAAACATTAACAAGTAAGGAATTCAAAATCATAAAAATTTTATAGTCACTTTATCTGAATAGGCCTAGCTATATTGTCTTCTACTGTCCCAGTGGCACAGATGGGCCAGTCTCCCTGTGGGTCCCTGTGTGAACAGTACTAAGCTGGGATCACAGATAAGGGCACCAGCAGGCAGACAGGCCTCTCTGACAAGGCACTAGTGTGCAGGATTCCTACCGGACTCCTTACCAAATGGTTTTGGTAGCAGGCTCAAGGCCAAACGAGGCTGTAGCCAAGCCCTTTGGGAAACGGAGTAATTTCTAGGACTGAAGCCAGGACCACCATAGGTGGATCTGCCTCTTTGAGACAGGTCTGCACTCTTAAAATGACCCTTGCTGGTCCATTTTACTTGAATTCCAAAGCTCCCACGAAGAGACTTTTGTCCATGATTGGGTAAAGAATTCTTATTGTGATAGGATACAGGTGGGTGACCACCTATTCCACCATCTTGCTAATTTCCAAAAAGTCTGTTCCTTTTTAAAATTCTTTTTTGTCTTTGGTTTTCTTTTCTTCCCATCCCCTTTTGTTTTTCCCCACTTCAATCAGCTGGTTGATCTACTCTTCGCTTTTCTGTTTGGGGAGTATGTATTGACATACCCTCAAGCTCATTGACACTTTGCTCTATTAGGTCCAATTTCCTGGTGAGCTCATTATTTTTGTTACAGTGTTTTTGATTTCTAGCATTTGCTTTTGATTTTTTACTTAGAGTTCCCATTTCTGTGCTGACATTATCTATTATTTCTTTTATGATGTCAACTTTTCCCAAAAAGTCCTTAGCATATTGACGATTATTTTAGGTGCTGAGTCTGATAATTCTAAAAGCTCTGCCATATCTGAGTCTGGCTCTGATGCTTGCTTTGTCTCTTCTGACTGTTTTCTTCTTGCCTTTCATCATGGCTTTTAATTTTTTGTTGAGAGCCAGACATGATGTATCAGGCACGAGAACGGAGTTAAGAAGACTTTTAGTGTGAAGTTTTATGTTTATCTGTCTAGAAGTTAGGCTGTGTTTAATGTTTGCTGTAGCTGTGGGTGTCAGAGGCCTCAGTATTTTGTAGTGTCCTCATGTTTGTCTTCTCTATTGTCTTTGGGTTTCCCTAGAAACTCTTCATTAAATAAGTGTGTCTTGTAGCTTTCTCACTTGTAATTTACTATTATTGTCCTAGATATCTCTTGATGTGGTGGTAGGATATTGTGAATCCTATAATCTTAAGACTGAATTTGAGGCTTCTGTGGTTTTTGTAGTGAGTCTAAGTCTCTGGGCTGTGACTTCCAGAAGTTTTTCTTGGTCTTTTTTGTCTTTTCTTTATGTGAGACAGGAAGATTAGAGCAGTTGACTTGTCCAACTGGGATTTCTCTTAAAGTTTGGTAGGGAGACTCTGGTGAAGATGTTTCTCTCGCAGGCAGGCTTTTGATGAAGAGAATAGGCCACTCTGGAATATATTTCAAGATGGTTGCTTTCTCTCTCCCCCATGCCCAAAACATAAGAGGATTTTTTTTTTCTTTTACTATCTTCACCTTGAGAACCTGGTGGGGCTTCTGAGTGTAAAAGTCATGAAAGTTTGTGAGTCCCCTTAAAACTGGGCCCCCAGAAGTTTTTAACTCTCAAGTTCTCGCACTCCAACTTCAGCAATTAGTAAATTAATATTTAAGATTCTGCTCCAGTGGATTCTGCTCCCAGTAAACTACAATTTTCTGTCTTCTCCTGTCTCTCCAGTTTTGGGAATATCAGTTTGCCCTGTGATCTCTGTTGTATCTAAGAAGAGTTATTCAGTTTGTTCATCTCTTTTTTTGTGAGGATAAGAGTGACGACTACAAGCTCTTTACTCGTCTAGAAATCCTATTCTTCTTTGTTGTTTTGCACAACCCCTACAAATATAATATAAAAACTATTCTTAGCTTGCAGACCATACAAAAACAGGCTGCAGTCAGAATTTGGCTGTAGATCATAGTTTTCCATCTCCTAGTTTAGATTATTTATATTTAATTATTAGTATGGTTAGATTGAGGGCTATGATTTTATTACTTGTTTTCTATTTGTCCTCTCTGCTTTTCATTCCTCTTTTCCTCCTTCCTTACCCTATTTTGAATTATGTGACTACTTTCACTATCATATTTTCATTTCTCTATTGACATTTTGACTATAACTCTTTGTATCCTTTCTATAGTGTTTTTTCTAGGTGTGATAGACATATATATATATAGTTTACATATGCATATACATATATATGGATATAGATATACACGTGTGTGTATATATATTAATAGATACTTAGATAGATAGATGTAGGCATATGTGTGTGTGTGTGTGTGTGTATAACCTACTTCAAGTTGATATTTTACCACTCCATTTATTTAATAAAATAGAGAAGCCTTATAACCATATAGGTTCTTTTACTCTCTCCTTTAGATTATAGTTGCCATATGTATTACATGCACATTCATTGAAATCTACACCAAACAATGGTATCATTTTTGTTTTCAACAGTCATATATATTTTAAAATTAAGGTGAAAAATTAATCTATTTACTCATATATTTATTATTTCTTTAATTCTTCCCTCATCTTTCAAGTTCCAGGTTTTCCTCTATTATCATTTCCTTTTAGACTGAAGAGATCTCTTTGTCATTTCTTTTAGAGCTAACAACAAATTTTATTACTTCACTTTATAATATATTAGTTTTACTTCCATTCTTGAAATATATTTTAACTGGATATAGAATTATGAGTTGACAGCTCTTTTCTATCAGGACTTTAAAGATATTATCTTCTGACCCCATGGTTTCTTTCTTTTTTTGAGACAGAGTCTCACTCGTTGCCCCGGCTAGAGTGCCATGGCATCAGCCTAGCTCACAGCAACCACAAACTCCTGGGCTCGAGTGTTCCGGCAAGTGTTAACAGCAAGTGTAACAGCTCTTGGAGCTGAAAATAACTGAGCGGCATGCAGAGAGTTGGAGAACAGCCTTTATTCAGCCAGCAGGCTGAGCCAACTTCTGATCTTCTGACCCCCTTCCTTGTTCTCCTTATACCCTTGGTAGGACTCAATCAGCAACTAGCTTTAACATCCAATCAGCAACAGGCTATAACATCCAATCAAGAATAAGCTATAACATCCAATCAGGAACAAGCTTTAACATCCAATCAGGATGAGCGAGCAGCGCAGGCCGTGGAGGGGCCTGGAGTGATGTGGCGGGACCTGGAGCGGGAGTGGCAGGGAGGCAGTGAGCGGCCAGTCCTGCTTTCCCTGTCACAAGCAATCCTACTGCCTCATCCTCCCGAGTAGCTGGGACTATAGGCATGCGCCACCATGCCTTGCTAGTTTTTTCTATATATTTTTAGTTGGCCAATTCATTTCTTTTCTATTTTTAGTAGATATGGGGTCTCACTCTTGCTTAAGCTGGTCTCGAACTCCTGAGCTCAAACAATCCACCTGCCTCGGCCTCCCAGAGTGCTAGGATTACAGACGAGAGCCACCGCACCCGGCCTGACCCCATGGTTTCTGATGAGAAATTTATATTTTTTAATTGCTCATATCAATACTATTTTAATATTATTCTTATTCGATAATGACAATATTTGGATACCCTGTAGGTTGATTCTGCTGTCTATTTTCTTTTATAGTTTTTGGTCATGTCCTCATGTCCTTGGTCTACTTGATAATTTATTTAAATGCAAGGACTTTGAATAAAACATTTTGTAGCTTTGGATCATACTCTTTCTCTATGAGACAGAGTGTTGACTGACCATACTAGTCCAATCAGAGACCAGATTAACTCTTGGATAGACCATAGTACGTTAGGAAGGCCCACCAACTCCTAGGTCTTCGCCGTACATAGATACCAACGAAGAACATGTAATGTTTACCAGGGTTCCTCCACCCAGCACATTCTAAACTCTATCTCCTGTCTACACAGCATCATAATACTGCTGGAATTCTCTGCTTTTCATGGGATTTCTGCTTGATTTTAGCCTCCTAGCTTCATAATTCAGCAAATGTACACTGTTGTCAGAGGTATTTGTATATCTCTTTCTTCACTCTAAAGACGTGGCCTCCTTGTGTCCTAATTTTTGTCTCTTTAGGCTCATAAGTCTATTAAAATACTGTGCTGGTTTCTTATCATCTTACTAGATTAGATATTCTTTGCCTGAACTTTTTGTCCAAATTCTCAGCTTCTTGCCAATGTCCACAATCAGCAAATATTCTCAGAGAAAAGGTGGCTGCAAAAAGTTTCCTCTTCTCTCTAGGTTTTGCTTTTCTCCAGCGTTTTGGACTTTAAATTCCTAGTTGCCTAAACAACTCTATGTTGCCTTTAAACAAATCCTTTTAAATTTTATTCAGCTCTTCTAGTTGTTCTCAATGGGAGCATAGGACTACCATACGCTACTCCATTGTAGCTGGAAGTAGAAGTCTTATTCTCTTATTGTACTTGCTCAGTCTTTTGGTTTCCAATTCCAGTTTTGTTCCCTGGTATTTAATATCAAACTCTGCCCAGTTCTTTGAATTTTGCTAAACAGCTTAAAGGAGATATTACACATGCATATACTTTCAGTTGTACTTTAGTTACACTCATTGATGTCTATAAGAAGGGAGACAAACCAATGCAGGAACACAAGGTCAGATCAGCTTTGCACGGTTAGTATTGCCTCTTAGTTGCTACCCAATCTAATACAGAGTCTCACTTCTAGGTTCTGAACCTTATCAGTGTGTTTTTTCTCTTGTACTTTATGAATGCATGAAAAGTCATATCACAAAATATCATTATAATATTTGTGCCCTTACTATAAAAGTTGAAACTATCCTTTGTATTTCTTTTATATGTCTAATAATTCTAAGAATGATATGAACATATAAAGGTTACTAGATAAATAATTATTAATTGACTGAAAAATATGCTGTTGAATTTTGATGTTAAAGTCTAATGTACAAGATTATATTTACCCATCATAGTCTTCAGTGATCCCAGCAAACTTCCCTGGATCACAGTGTATAAAAATTATAAGCCCAAGCAGTATAATTGATATAGCAGACGTAACCATTACAAATATCATAAAGGCTCTATAAGACATTTCTAATTTGGAAACAATGATACCACCCAGAAGCTGGCCAAGTGCACTTCCTGGAAGTAAAACAAGCCCTAAAAGAAAAGAAAATGAGAAAAACACAGTTAGAAAATAATCAGCTGATAGTACAGATAGTTCATATTGATGCAATCCCCTCTGCTCTAAACATACAGCAAACATAGATTTAAATTAAAAGACAGAGAGAAAGCTTAAAGCCATGATAAATATCTCAATAAACTTGAATCTTAAGAGAAACATGAACATGTGAGTAAGTCTGAAGCCATAGGCCTACTTAACTTTAGGGCAGTGATAATGAAGTTTTGCTCTTATGTAGTAATCACATCTAAAAAAGACCCAGGAACTTAATCCATGCAAAACACAAAACAGGAGCTGTCTTATAGAGAGCTATTATTAGCAAGTTGATTGGACTTATACCTTATCACAGAAGGCATGATTATAGTGACCAGAGTTCACAGAGATTTTTTTTAACAAGAATTGAACCAAGCCACTCATTGGTTCTGTGAATAGGTGTGCAATATTAACAAACTCACAACAAAGCAGGACTCCAGACTAGCCATTATAAGATTGCTTTCTAGTCAAGCATAAGTTATTAAAAATAGGCAAAGCAAAGAAATAGGAGGAGGAGGAGGGAAAGAAGAAGAAATATATTAGAAAATAACCAGATGAAGATAGCATAGTAAATTCATACATGAATATGAATACAATCCTCTCTTCCCTAAATATATAGCAATGGTAGATTTAAATATGAGTATAGAAAGAAAAATATGACAAAAACAAAAGGATCCATTAGTACTAGTTTAATTTATATCATAGACACATTTAAAGAAGACTTGAAAATAAGCAATTTTAGAATACTCAAAAAGATAAATGACATAAAAATAAAATGTTCCAGAAAAATAAAGAAGAAAAATAAAAATAAGAAGGAATAAAACAAGTGGATGAAAAAAGAACAAATAAGAAACCCAGATATTAAAAGATATAATTGTTAAAATAAAAACTCAAATCTCAGTATAATCTTCAGCCTAGAGACAACTGTAAGTAAATTGATGAATTGGAAATAAGCACTGTGTTATTCACAGTGTGTAATTTAAAAAAAAAGATAGAAAAAGGAATGAAAGAAGAGTAACCAAAATGAGTAGTTAAAAGACAAATAAAAGGATAGTGGAGAAACCTGGCAAACACTCCCCCAGCCAGGTGAGCAAGGTCAAATTCAAAAGTAGTCAGTCACATGGATAGTATATCCCCTTGACAGGAAAATGGCATTTTACCTCTGTGGTCTTCCTTTCAAAACCTATAATCCCAGTCTAATCATGACAAAACATCAGACAATTTTCAGTAGAGGAGCATCCTACAAGATACCTGCCCAATATTCCTCAAAACTTTGATGACTAGCACTCATTAAAACAAGGGAAGACTGAGAAATTGTCATAGCCAAAAGGAGCCAAAAGAGACATGACAAGTAAATATAATGTGTTTTACAGAATAAGATTCTGGAACATAAAAAGAAAATTAGGTAAAAATTGAGAAAATTTCAATAAACTATTTAAGTAGTAATAATGTGTTAATAATGGTTCATTAACTGTAACAAATCTACCATATTAATGTAAGATGTGAATAAAAAGGGGAATTGGGTTTACAGTATATGGGAACTCTCTGTACTATCTTCAGAATATTCCTGTAAACTTAAAACTATTAAAAAAACAAAGTTATTTGCTAAAAAAAGATAATAAAAATAGAATAAGAGGTCCATAAAAAGTTTTACAGTAGTTGTGAAAAATATAATGAAAGGAATACCAGAAAAACAATATTTGAAAAATTATAGCTGAGAATGAGAAATTTACATAATTAATGAAATATTAGCCCTGAGAATAAATGTACACTCCAACTACTACTGAAAAGTATTTTTAAAATTCATTTTTCCAGATAAGAAAACAAGGTAAGAAAACTCCATGACATCAAGAATAAAGCAAACAATGTAAAAGCTGCTAGAGAACATATTGCTTGCAAAAGAATGATAATTACACTGATAGATTTTTAAAACATAAAATTAATAACCTAGACCAAACATGCACACACATACACACACACACAAACAAATACACAAACAAAATCCTGAGGAATGATGATGGTGAACTGGCACTGGATAGTTAAAATCTCTAAAGAGGAAAGTATGAATAAAAAAATGAGTCCGTTGAGAGAAGACAGAATAGTAGGGGGGAAAAGAAGCAAAATAAAAGGGCAGTGAAAAAAAATACAAGAAAGAAGTTAAAATTATTTAAATATTTTTAAATTCACAATAATGATAAATGGATAAAACAACTATTTTAAGAACATAATTGGGAATTTTTTACAATGGAAAATTTGAAAATAAAGCAGAGAAAAAATATAGACCACAAAAATGTAAATGATGAATACGTGGTATATACATAAAGACATCGTATAAAATAAATGATGTAAAAACTGTCCAGATCCGGGAGATAACTTAAAATCCATAAAAAGACTATTTTATCTCAGTTTTTTCAGAAATAGAGACTTGTCTTACACTATTAAAAATATAGAAATTAATAGTAGATTTGAACTATTAGTTGTTTTAAAAGAGAAACAAACACATATATTTAGAAATCAAAAATCTCTTCTCAATTCATGGCTTAAAGAAAAATATGATTATGAGAATTAAAAATTCTTAGAACTGAATAACAATTAAAATTATATCTAAGTGTGTTGGGTGCTAATAAAGAAAATCTATAAATAATAATAATACCTACATTATAAAGTTGTTAGGGGAACTAAATTAATTAATACTTAACTGCTTAGGACAGTATCTGGGCACAGAATAAACATGTCAGTGTTTGTTAAAAGGTAGACATTTATAAACAGATATATTTATTAGAAAGTAATAAAGTACAAATAGGGGACAATATTTTCCAAGGTAATTTGGCAATTGGAACTAAGTCAGTAGACTTCAGAAGGATGAACAGTAAGCCGGCAGGTAAGGAAGTCAAGAAGAAACAAACCACATTTTAACCTAGTAACTCAGACACTAAGAGCACTAGGTATCACTGAAGCGAAGATGAGATAGAGTTAAAAACAAGAAGATTGGATGGCAGTCTATATCAAATGTTTGATCCCCAATTCTTATGTCCACCCACATGCTATATGATTGCTCCTCTGCACCCCAACAGAAGACCCTAGGTTTATTCAGAGTTTGAACCAGATTGTAGGTTTGGGAAAACAATGCACATTTGTGAGCAAAAAATATTGTCTGTTAAGAGTTATTGCTTCAGGCAGAAGACTGTAGGAATTCCAAATGAGAAAACTGTCTCAAGAGAAAAGATGCAAAAAGACTGGACATTGGGATTCAACAATTTAATATTAATAGCTGAGTCCTTGAAAGACCACCCTACAAAGAGACAAGAGTTGAAAATTCAACAATGCACAGAACTTCCAATCAACTTTTAATGTAAATATATTATGTTTTACCTAAAGGTATACAAATCATAATTGTATACACTGATGAATTTTCAAAGAGAACGTACCTATACAACCACCACTCAGGTCAAAAATCAAACGTTACCAGAAACCAAGAGGCTCTTTCATGAGCTCAGGATTTTATTTTTTTTAAAAAGAGGGGGGATCATTAAATATGTATACAAGTGGCTCCTTTCCTTCAATATGTTTGAAAAATTCACCCGTCTTTTTATATAACAAAACATAGACTGTGCCTGCTTAGTGCTGAATGGTATTCCAGTAATGCATATGCCCCAAATTATTCACTGTGATGCTGTGCTTTGTGCTGCTACTATAAAAATTCATGTACATATTGTTTTGTAAACATTTCCATTTCCATTTAGTTTATTCTTAGGAGTGGAATTCATGTTGGGTATATAACTAGGAGTGGAATTCCTGGGTCAGGGATATTATACATGTTCAGATTTTTGGTACTGCCCAACAGATTTACAAAGTGGTTAAACCAATTTACACTCTCACCAGTTTCACTTTGGCAGCGAAACTATGTTATATTCAAGGTTAGGTCATAAAAATGCAATGTACTTTTGCACTCTTAGGCTACTTAACCTTGGAAATGCCAATTGCTCCACATCCAAGCCAATATGTTTCTTTCTTTTTCATTTTAACATGCTGATGAATGGATAGTGGAATTGCACTGTGGTTGTAATATGCATTTCACTGAAAACTAATGAAGGCAAGCACATTTTCATATGATTATTGGCCAGTTTATGTTATTTTTTGTAGAGTGCCCTTTCAAGTCTTTTGTCCATTTTTTATTGAATTATTTGCCTTTTTATTATTGTCAGATATTTTTACATATTCTAGTTACAAATCCTTTTTAGAATAATTCTATTGAAAATATTTTGTTGCTTGCATTTTCACACTCTTATGATATTTGATGAACAAAAGTTCGCAGTTGTAATTTAATACCACTTTTCATATTTTACCCCTTCATGGCTATGTGACTTGTGTCTTATTTAAAAGATCTGTTTTCTCCAAGGCCATGAAGATATTTTCCTATGCCTTATTCTAATAAGTTTTATTTTACCATTTATATTTACATCTATAATCCATCTAGAATTAGTACTCGTATATGTAGTGAGGTAGAAGTCAAAATTTACCTTTTTATAAAAATATTTAATTGACCTAACATCACTCTACAGCACTCTACCCTTAACTGTGGGACCCTCTATTCCATGCCACTGATCTATTTGTTTACCCTTGCACCAATCACGCTGCCTTAATTACTATAGCTTTATAACAGATCTTTTGGCAAATTGTATTTTCCAAAGATAGCTAAAACATTATTTCTTCTCACAGGAATGTGACCTTGGCACTCATTCCATTGAGTGATTAGGTCTATGTCCCTTGAATCTAGGTAGGCAGTGAAACGATGTGATATCCAAGGTTAGGTCATAAAAAATGCAATGTACTTTTGCTCTCTTAGGCTACTTAATCTTGGAACCAAGCCACCATGCCATAAGAAACCTAAAGCAGCCTATGGAGAGGCCTGTGTGGAGAGAATTCAGGCTCATATTCCTGCCTGTTTCCAGCCAACATCCAGCACAATTTTTCAGCAATGAGAGTGGGTCACCTTGAAACTAAATGCTTCAAACCCCAGTTAAGCCTCTCCTGCTTATTATGCCACATGGAACAGAAAGAAGCTGGCCTTACTGGGCTCTACCCAAATTTTAGATTTAAAATTAAATAAATAGCAGTAACTTAAAAAAAAAAACCCACTAAGTTGTATAGCAATATTTTGTAGCAATAGTAACTAGAACAAGTATCGATATCCAGTAATACAAGTCCTACAACTTTGGTCTTCTCCAAAACTGGCACAACCATTTGGGGACTTGCATTTCCATACAAATAGGATTGACTTTTTTCAACTTCAATCAAACAACAAATAATACTGCTAAAAAATAAGCTAAGATTTTGATTCAGGTTGCACTGAATCTACAGATCAATTTGAGAAGAGCTGACATCTTTAAATAGTAAATCTTTTAATCAATGATTGCAGTATATTTCACCATGCATTAAGGTCTCTTAAGATTTCTTTCATTAATTTTTTAACTTCTCAGTGAGAGATATTGTATGCCTTCTGTTAGATGTATTCTTAATTATTTGTATTTCTATATTATTATAATGGTATCCTTAAAATTCTGTCTTCCATTTTTGTTGGAGACATAATAAGTGAATACAACTGACATTTGGATATTGACTTTTCCTAGCAACATTATTAAATTCATTTTTAATTACACTTTTCCTGTATTACAAAATATTTCAGACCTTTTGGAAGCTAATCATGTCATCAGTTTTTAGTGAGAGTTTTATTTCTTGTTTTTTAATTCTAATAATTTTCATTTATTTTTCTTGCCTTATTTTACTCTTCAGTACTTCACTTTGAGTGCAATGTTAAATAGAAGAGGTAATAGTGGACATCACAGTCATTAACTGAATTTCATAGCATAAAACTTTAAATATTTCACCTTTAAGTATGTTGTTTGTTTTGGTTTTATTTTCTTTTACTTGGCATCAAATTCAAGTTTTTTTCTATATCTATTTGTTAAGTGTTTTTGTTTTTTAAATTATGAATATATTTGAATATCCTTCCTAATTTTTTTCTCATTGAGATTACCATATTATTTTCCCCTTTTCCCTGTTTTTGAGATCAAATCTGTTCTATAAATTTATTTTCAATGCTAAATCAGCATTGTATTTCTGGACTTAATCATGCCTGTTTATAATAAATTATTACTTTTATATATTTCTGGATTCAGTTTGCTAATACTTGGTTTTGGATTTTTTTCAAATTATGTTCTTTAAAAAAAGCTCAATATGTAATTTCCCTTTGTTTGTAATGTCTTTGACAGGATTTTCTATCAAACTTATGCTATCTTTCTTCATAAAACAAGAAGAAAGTGTTTCTTCTTTTTCTTATATGAAGGACACTCTAAGATTCATGTTATTTCTTCCTTAAATGTTAAAATAAATCACTAGTGAAGCCATTTAGATTTAGGTTTACTTTGTAAACAGCTGTGTAATGATGCATGTAATTTCTTTAAATGATATCATACTATTTATATTTTCTATTTTCATAAATTGTGATCTTTTTAATTTCATTAATATTATCATATTTATGCATGTGATATTTTTCAAAATAATTTTATACTGTCTTTTTAATGTCTGTAGGGTCTGTAGTAATGTATAATTTAAAATTCTTGATATAGGTAATTTGTGTGTGTGTGTGTGTGTGTGTTTCTTCATCAATTCTGCTAAGTCTTTTCTTTTTCTTTTTTTTTTTTTTTGAGACAGAGTCTTTCTCTGTTGGCTGGGCTAGAGTGCCATGGCAGTCAGCCTAGCTCACAGCAACCTTAAACTCCTGGGCTCGAGCAATCCTCCCAGGATCCCTTCAGCCGTAAAGATGTAGAAACATGTATGGGAAGGATACACTCTAACTTCAGAAGAATGATTACCTGTGAAAAGGAACAAAGAGAAAAGATATGGTGAGTGATACAGAAGTCCTTACAAGGCTTTATGTGTTAAAAATATTAATTCAATGATGCCAAAATGCTCATATTTTTAAAATTTGAGCAAATTGTACAAATTATATTCAAGTATATTATTCCTTGTATTTTGTGTTAATGTGAAATATTTCATAAGTACATATAAGACTTTATCCAAAATTTTTGAAATGGCACAATGAGAAAGATAGTCTACCTGAAATTATAGTTGCGAAACTGGGTGCTAATATAAACTGATTTTCTACATATATAGGCAAAAATTCAGAAACTCCAATCAAAACTAAACTTTCTGTAGCTTTAGACAGAGCTAGGCACAAAAATACTGGATTCTTCATCAGATTCTGAAATAGAAATAAATTACATATCAATTCTTTTATTTGGTTAGGTAAAGAGGAATAGATATGCCCATTCAAATGTTAATGTTTACCCTACAAAACTTTGCCTTTCCCAATCTAAACTGAAAATATATAGGTAGATATCAAACAGAAATCTACAATTCACGAATATACACATTCCATAAAAGACAGGTAGTGTTTTACCATTTATATTTTAATTTGATCTCCATGCCACATTTAACTTTTACTTGTGGGCCTGGCAGTTTGTTGGAAAGATTAGGGAAAAATAGATAAATCATTAATCAAGTCTCTAGAATATCTCTCTACTTTTGTTTGCCTGCTTATTTTTTTTAGCAAGTCTTTTTCATTTAATTAAAACACAAAATAAAGAAAATTTAAGCAACAATCAAGAAAAATCACTAGGATTATAGTCAAGATTCTATTATATTTTGCTCCTGGAATTCCACCTACACAAAGAATTAAGTTATTTAAATTCTGCATCAAATTTGTTGAGCTTATTCAGAAGTCTTATTAAAATGTGATAGTTTACCATTATCTATTATGCTATTCTACTATACAGAGTACTTAACAAGACAGTAAGTTAGATTAAAGTAGTAAATTTCAAACTAAATTTCTGTATTTTCTTGGTTATGTATTTGTCTTTGAAAGTATTTAATACTCTTTTATGTTTATATATTTTTCATTACTTTAAACTTTCTTTTTCCTGCCCTAAACACCCCTTGCTAGATATAATCCTATTCTTCATAGTCATCTAATTCAGCTTCTGCATGTTATCTAATCTTACATAGTGTGATTCCACCATATTTATTCATTTCCATAGGCTTAAATACTTAGCTTACCTTTAACTCCCTACGATCACAAACAAGGCTACATGAAACATCCCTGTGCATGTACCCTTTAGGTCCTATGTTAAGCGTGTCTCTGGAAGTTCTATAAAGGGATTGCTAGGGCATTGAGATTTAACAAACTTTATTCTTCTATTCCTCCAGAATGTATGTTTCTACTACCACCAAAATGTAGTACACTTCCATTTCCTTCATGTAGCAGCTTGTACTTTCTAAAATTCATCAGAGCACTATTTCCGGTTCAGCATGCCCTTCCAAAACTATGCCATTCCCCCATCAAAAGTCATTAAACTTGGAAAGACCTTGTGAGTGCTTCAACAAAGCAAGTAATGATGCTGCAGACTGTCTGAGGTTAGGTCATAAAATGATGATACGGCTTATGCTGGGATCCCTTACTGCCTTAAAACTCTTGCCTTCGAACTCAGTCACCATGTTGTGAAAAAGACCAGGCCAGATGGAGAGGCCCTGTGTGGGTGTTCTAGGAAACAGCCACTCAAAAGCTAATATTTGCATAAATGAGCCTTCAGATGATTCCACCCTCCAGACTTTAATCACTCCAGTTGACCCCAAGTATAGAGGAAAGGAGCAAGTCTTGCAAGTCTTGCATTTTCATGAGCAAGATACATTTTCTATTGTTTTAAGCCACTAAGTTATGAGATGGTTTATCATGCAGCGATAGATAACTAGTACACCCCACGTAATCACAAACACTTGATATCATTAGCTGGTTTCCAAAATTTTGCCACGCTTACAAATATAACGTAGTGCCACAATGCTTTATTTCATATTTCTCTAATTTCAAATGTAACTGAGCATTTTTTCAAATAATTCATAACTATCTGGGATTCTTCTGTGTATGCATAAACTACCTATTCATATTTTTATTAGGGTTCCTGAAATTTTGGTATAGATTTTCCAAGAATTTTTTGTTATTCGTTAATTGCTTGGATTTATATATCTGCCACCCATCTATTAATATTATCTATAATTTTCTTCATAGAACAGAAATCCTTGACTTGATATAATCTAATCCAGGGGTCCTCAAACTTTTCAAACAGGGGGCCAGTTCACTGTCCCTCAGACCGTTGGAGGGCCGTTGGAGAGTGTGGTGGCACATTTCATACATGCGCACTGTGGGCGTGGGACGAGTCAGCTGCTAAGCAGGACAGGCAGCGGTGGCAAAAACAGCCGAGAGGCCAGATAAATGTCCTTGGCGGGCTGTATGTGGCCCGTGGGCCGTAGTTTGAGGACCCCTGAAATCCATAAAGTTTTACTTCATATTTCATACAATTGCAATCTTGTTTAACATTTTCCCACCTCTATGTCACAAAGATATTTTTTTCATTTTTTAACATTAACTGTGTTGCTTTATTTAATCACATTTTATTAACCTGAAAATCACCTTTGTACATTCACTAATTGTTCAATTAGTAGATTACAGCTCCTTTGTAGGTCCTTCTAGTTTGTAAATATTAATTTACTTATTTACTTAAAAAGTAATTATTGAGAATTGAATATTAAGTACAATCCTTACCCTAATAAAACTTCATTTTTCACAAATAATAACCAAATTTTCCATCACAGCTACTAAACAATTATCTTTGAAGTGCCTCTTTTATCATATAACAAGTTCTTATATATCATTAGTTACCGAGTTCTCTATTCTGTTATGCTGGGCTATTTACTTGTAATGAGGAAATGCTGCAATGTTTTTATTACTATGGCTTTTGTAACATGTTTTAATGTGTACTAAACCCAGTGCTCTGCATTTTAGCTATTCATGCCCTTATTCTGACATACACATTTTAGAATCAATATGTTACTTAAAAAATTACAATCCTTGCCATAGTGTTGATTATACTTGCATTAAATTCATGGATTACTTGAGAAAAAAATCACACAAGTGAAGATTGTCATTTCATCCATTAACATGATATATCTTTCAATTCATCTCAGTCTTCTTAATACTGTTGCATAGAGTTTTAAATTTTTTCATGACATTTTTGAGCATCTCTGTTAAATGAATTCCTGAAGCATTTATAGTTTTGTGATAACTTTTTATTTTATTATCTGATTTTAAATTTAGATAAAACTTTTGAGATACTCTTATTTATTCTAATGGTTTAGTTATTTGATTTTTTGTTTAATCTTTGTTCATTTTATATTTATTTTATGTTATACATTCACTAATTGTTTAATTAGTAGATTATAGCTCTTTTATAGGTCCTTCTAGTTTGTAAATATTAATTTACTCATTTACTTATAAAGTAATTATTGAGAATTGAATATTAAGTACAATCCTTACCCTAATAAAAGTTATAGTCATATCCATGATTTTATAAGAAAATATCAGTCTTTACTAGCTGCAACAGGCAGAAGAAACAGAAAAATCTAGTTTCGATCTGGGTTTTGCAACTTATTTTTGGAGCAATAATAAACAAGTTACAATTTATCCATATCTAATTTTTAGAAAGTATTATAGTAGACAGATCAATAGATTTAGATACAACAAATATACTTTTAACCTCAATTCAGCCACCTGTATGTATGCATGTGTGTGCGTATGTAACATATGTGTGTTTGAGAAAGTTACTCATCTCTATAAATTACTGGTTCATCATCTGTAAAACAGAAGCAATAACATCTATATTTCTTGGCGGTTATGAGAATTGAATATATGTAAAGGTTTAATACAATTTCTGGCACATAATAGATGCCCAGTAAAGAATATACATTAGTTTAATAATTTCTAAGATGAGAAAATTGTACTAGATTTCTAGATTTTTTGTTTGCAAACTTTAGTGTACCTTGAATCATCTGCAAGATATGAAACATGGATTGTAGGTCCTACTTCCCCAGTTTCTGATTCAGTAGGTCTGAAGTAGGGCCCAGCATCTGCCTTTCTAACAAATTCTCAGATGATACTGATGCTATTGGGAACCACACTGAGAACTACTGCACTAGATAATTTTCGTGTTTAGTCTCTTTCAGATTAAAACAGACTCATTAGTTAATTCAGCTGATGCAATTTATCATAATGTTACACAGGAAAGTAAGAAAGCTAAAACACTTTCTTAGTAGCTAAACAATTTAGCAGTCACAAAGAAATGGAACATCATTCAGAATAAGATGGTAGCTTATCTTGTTCACTCAATAGTGGAAGTTCCATTGCTTTGTCTTGATTGCTTTAAGGGTGTAGATATTCAACTTCGTTCTGTCAGTTTATTGCATATTCATCTACTTCTATTTTAGCTACTGACTATTTTCCACACATTTACTTCTCTTTCTCAATGGCCTTCGCTCTTTCATTTTGGCTGTGTCAATTCATCAAAGCTGTGTTGTTTGAGTCTCCCACTCTTCCTTCTGTTGATGCTCTCCCAAGAAAGAGTAATTGACTAAATGAATCACTCTATAGCAAGGTGTCCCTACTGGCTATTTTTCTCAAGCTAGGATATCGCTAGGTTTAGGGGAAATCCGAAGATTGTTCTCATGGACTTAAGTGCTGATCCCAGAACCTAGTTTTGGTTAAGACATGTGGATTACATCATACTGAGCATGGTAACTAGTGTGCAAGGATACAATTCAGGGCACTTTATTCAGAAAGGAACTGTGAACATAGCAAACACTAAGAATACCACAGATTCTCTTCCAATAAAATGTCTAGATTTCCCTGCTCTTACAAAAACTCCTTCCTTAGATATGAATACGGGAGGCAAAAAAGAAAGACAGATTTATAAACAAGTATCCAAAGAGTTTCATGTAGTGAACTCAGGCTCGATTCTGGTTGGTATTGATACACAAAAGAAGAAATCAAATCAGTGCTGCATAGCAGCAGATAATTGTATGCAACTAGTCATGTCTCACAGTACTGTATTTCTTAAGTAGCTCTAGTCCATCACGGAATTTGTCTACAACCAGGGTTTTACCACACCACGGGGGTCATGCTGTTCTGAAAGTATGCTTTCTAACTAGGCTAGGTATTCCTGCATGTGCTTACTTAGTAGGAGTCTGAAATAAAGGTAGGATCAGCAAAATATAAAGTATAAGGTATAAAGGCCCCAGAGAGGTAGGCTCAAGTTCAGGAAAGTGCTCTAGTAACAGAGGAAAACAAATGTTAATGAGGAAACCAATGCAGAGGAATGCTACAAGGAGGAAATAGTTTCTAAAGTCTCAACTAAGGTTTACTGACAGTGGGACATATAGTGTCCCAACTAATTCTGGAACTTTCTCTTTCATGCAGTGGAAGCATTAATTTACTCCCTACCCTAATCAAGTTTGCATAGCAGGAGACTGATCCCGCCAGTAAAAGACCTTAGTGCCTATAGACAAATAAAAGAAAAACATAGGTTGAGGAGGATACCAATAAACTTCTTTGAACTTCTGAAGTGTTTTACTTGGCAATTTAACTTCTCACTTGCTCTGGTCTTGATTGTTTATGCTAAATATGTAAGATTAGCTATGGAAAATAAGTAATTGTTCTCTTTATCAAATTTGTCCAGAAGAGTAAAATACCTCACCTAGAAAATGCTGCTAATTGCAAGTTTAAAAATGTTCAGCTGGCCATGCTAGCGTCTCACCCTCTCTGCCCCCATGGAAACCAATTTAGTTAAAGTCATACGTAGTGGACTACTCAGAGGCTAAAACTAGTACAAAATGTCCTGACCTTAATGTAAGTAATAAATATAGCTTTCAAAATCATGTTATTTAAATAAAATTTACATTTATTCTACTTTCTACAATAGTAATTTATTTGCTTTCAAAGGAAATTCAATATTTTGAGTACCAATAGGAAAATAACTAAATAATGTAAAGCCAAACATCATTGCCTAGATAATACCTTTTAAATTTTTGACTGGTCTGTTGTTTACTCAGAACAGTACTGCTACCTTTGGCAGCTCTGATGCTGACCTTTCCCAGTTGTTTGGCACCAATATTGTTATTGTTGACTACAATTCCCCTGGACTTTTCTATGAAGCTACCAATCATGGAAGCCCGGGGTTTACTAGCCAGGCAGCCTTATATTGCTTCTGCTGGATATTTTAAGGTGTCAGGGTTTGACACAAAGGTTACAAAACTATAAACTCAACCAAAAACAGAATGATCTTTGTGTGATTTTTTTGTATTTTAAGAATAATTTAATATTGTTGATATAATGAAAACAGCTGAGTCTTCTGTGTTATCAGCAAAGTACCCATGTATTTAACTTTAAGTTTCTTCTTAGGTGAAGAATTTATATTCACAGGCTATACAAATGACTAACAAGCAGATAACTTAAAATGATAACTAGCTTTGTTTCTCAGTTTTCATAAATAATCTTGGTAAATTATTAAAAATAAATAAATTAGACAAATGTACATGGGACAAATATTTATACATAAAATTTTCATATAACTTAAAATCTTAAGGTTATGGTAAATTAAATAATAGGTATTCATTAAATGTCTGAGTCATTTCCAATTAAAAAAATTATGTTCTGGGAAAAAATATTTTTAAAAATTAAAATGGTTTTCATCTAAAAAATACATATGACAAACAATTGAAGATTTCTTATTTTCTAGGTTTTCGTTAAAATTTAAGAGTTAAAATTTTTAATTACTGTATAATTCTATACATAAAATGTAAAAATATATAAGATATGTTTTTAATGATAAAAATTATAAGAAAAGCATAAAGTCATGTTCTTTATTGATAAAGAATAGTTTTGTCTAATTTGGAGGTTATTTAAAGTTGTTTAATGTATGGATTTAGAAAGAAAATAAAAACAAGGTAAAAAATAACCAATAAGTAGGAAAGAAAGATGAGAAAAGCTATAGATATGAAGATATGTTTTTTGGCAAGAAAGGTTTAAAAAAGAGAGAATAATTTTGTATGAGAAAAGAAAATCTTGTGTGGTGACTTTTTGTCCTAAAATAAAATGACTGGTTATTTAAAATGAAATTTACAAAAGGAATTTTATGTATGACCAACTTAGCTATAATTGGAAGAAAATTTATTTATAAGTCTCTCTAAAGATTGAGCTTTAATATTAGAAATACACTAATGCAAAACTAAAAATTTTGGTTAGAACAAGATTTTCTTAAAGTATTGATTTGTTCTTAACAAAATTACAAGAGGAGAGTTTAACTTTTAATTTCATCAAATTTAGGTTAAAAATATAAACAGGTTTTTAATCTATTTATTTTTGAAACTTCTCAGATTTAAATCTCAGAAA
>CAUYPO010020605.1:0-60004 GCA_963574435.1 Cheirogaleus major | reverse complement strand
GTAGTGTTGGGCCAAGAGGCCAAACACGGATGCACTAACCATCCGTAGGAGTACAATCATCCCCAGGAAGCATTCTGTCTCATAGGGAGGTGCTCACTGCTGCCAGGCCAGCGACAGGTTGACATGGGGCATGTGCGAAGAAGGCATTCTGTGTAAGTGTTCTGTGTGTTATTGTCACCCAAGGTGAAAGCACTGGGGTGGGGAGAGGCTTCCAGGGATTCAGGGAAGGTGTTTCAAGGGGTAGTGAACTGATTAGGGGAATGGCTGTGCAAAATTTTTCTTGGAGACCCAGAATCTTCACTTGCACCACCTCTTTTAGGAGCCTTTGCAAAGCTTGGAGCAACAACTGAATAACTGAAGCATTTATCTAGGCTTATAAAACTTAAAAGCCAATCCTTGAGCCAAATCATCTGGATGTTTCCATCAGAATTGCTTCATTTGGTCAAGGGAAATGACAACCTTTTAGTTGCTCTGACAAAATGTTTTTTGCTTTCTCCCTTCTAAAGCACATTATCCAAAGCTAAAGATTTTGCAATTCTACAGCAGTGCAAACACTTGCCATGGTTTTTATCAAGGAAATGCTGGGTTTCCTGATGCTGGTAGTGACCGTACTGAAGGTTAGGCATTCATAGCATTTATTTCATTCAAATAATTATGTTTTAATCCCATTGCTAAGGCTTTTTTGCTTAATAAAAAATGGTAACAGTAAAGAGATCACTACATAGAATTAATACAGCTATTGGCAATTATCATTTAAAATGCTGAGACTACACCCAGGAGCTATTTATTGCATGATATCTGCCATGTGGCTCCATGCTTTGGCTTTCTTCTTGGCCATGGAGAACCAGATAGGTTCAACCGGCTCATTGGACTTATCCGGCTTAACCAGCTGTTGGAATGCAGTTGGGAGAGTTGAAGATCGTTTGGTTTCTTTCCACATGGTAGGTACTTGTGGTATCTTCTGATCTTCAAATTCAACTGGAACCACAGCAAATAACACACAAGCATTGAGAAACCCCAGAGATATTGGGGTATGTTGTTTATGGGATGCAATAAAATGTTTCCTCCTCTCAGCTTTCCTCTGATCCCCCTACTCTTAGAGATTTCCAACTCCTTTTCCCTTCATTGCCAGGCTTCTAAAAGTCAGTGCATGGGCAATGTCAAATGGGTAAAATCAACACAGCTATGGCCACAGGGACCTGAACAGGGGAAGGCCTGAGAGGTAATACCTACAGCTGGAACCGCTAATCTTTGGGCAATTACTACTGGATTGTCTTATACTTTTGAACTGAGACCAGAGGGGAAACATATTGTATCTGCTCATTTTCTAAAATTTCAAATAAAGCAATATTATTTTTGCTTTGCCAATCCATAATGTCATGTGAAATGAAATGACCGATAACTCAGTAGACACACCCAGTAAAAGTTGATGCTAAACAATATTGTACCAACTACCTCGGCCAAGTTGACTACCACCCTATTCCCCAATTCCACTCCCTCCCCCTCATCCTGCTTTATGGTTGATTTACTCAGTGGCTCAGACTCAACCAATGGTTCTCAATCCTGGCTATGCATTAGAAACACCTAGGGCTCTTTTAAAAATAACATGTCCCCTACATTTCCTGAAGCAACTGAATTAGAATCTCTAGGGATGGAGCCAGGGCCATAGACACTTTTTAAAAAGCTCTAATTGCTTTTTAAATCACTGTGATTCTAATGCACACTGAGAGTTGAAAAACAACAGGAGTATAGTGCCTGTGAGGCCATTAATAGTTGTAAGCAGGTCAGCTGCTGCTATTTCATATAATGGGTTCCTGAATTCCTAGTGTAATTCCTTCCTGAGAGGGAGTAAAGGAGAGGAAAAAGATGGTTCAATATAAATCCATCCTCTCCTCATCCCTGCTCTGGGTGAAAAAAGTCCCTCTGGCGCACAACTCTTACTGATAAGATCATATTCTATTATATCTCAGCACAGTATTTTTTCAGCCATCAACATTTCCCCACCTCTCACATCCCTGCTCAGAATACAGAGAGGCTGAAACAAGCTTCTTAAATAATTAAATATAATTCAATACCATTGGGCCTTTAGAGTGAATTATTTTCAACAGCTTCATTGGGGATGTAGAAGGTGAGAAAATACTGCTTTGCTATGAACTGGAAAATGACTTGGTATTTTGCTCTTGCTTACCCAGGCACAAGAATGTTTCAGTGAGTGACCACAGTTTTGTGCCTAGACAGCTTCTTTGATGAAGTGAAAGACTAGAAAACCCTCTGAAGGTTACACACTAGACTTAAGTTAGTCATAATAATTGGATTTTCCTAAAACAAGCTGATATCTGTAGGTAATGAAAGAGCCACGAGAGAATTGTGAAGCTGATTTGAGGGGAAAGAGACATGTATTACCCGAGCTTGAAAGGGCTAAAGTTTCATAACATTGTGCCAGGGCTGTTCTTTTTTTTTTTTTTTTTTTTTTGGGGGGGGGGTGTCAGGGTGTGTGCTTTTACCTGATTTGGTAGACTTAGGTAGCTTCATCTGTGCTGTCTTCCCCTGTCTACGGACATCAGAAGTTAAAATCATTTTTGGTTGGTTTTCATTTGCAGGGCCAGTTTCCTTTAATACAAAAATGAAAACAGAAGCTTGTAAGTCCTGACATTAAAACAGCAAATTATTCAGAAGACCATAGGTTGCAAGCCCTGTCCTGGGTATTATGAGTTCAACAGTAACCAAAAGGAAAGAGATTAGATACAGGTACAGTTAAGGAAAGAAAATAGCACTGAGCCCCTTGGTTTGGAATTTAGGTTCAGAAAACCTAAGCTAGCTCAAGTTTATCACTTTTCAGGCCTGAAAGAAAAAGTTGTCTAATTATACAAACAGTGTAATCAGGTTAACATGAGAATTAGTTAACTTGAGAACAATCTTTTCCCTAGAACTTTACCAGCACTTAATACCAAGCTAACAGAATGTGTTCATTATAAACAAATCTGATCAGCTCACTGACGTGAGTTCCATGGGGTTTCTACTTTTCAAAACTTGCTGACATATGACTTGAAACACTGCCTGTATTAGAAAGTGATATAACTGTACATCTTTTCAAAGTTTTAGTTTAGGCTTTTTCAAATTAACCTCTCCATAACTGGTCTGAATTCATGAGTTTATGTACACTAGTGTATTTCCTCCTGACAAAAGCTTTAACCAAGGTGGACCTTATCCCTGTATGATCTTGCTCTCATGTAGATACTAATGATGAAAAAGAAAAGATCTTTGGCCAGGTGCGGTGGCTCACGCCTGTAACCCTAGCACTCTGGGAGGCTGAGGCAGGAGGATTGCTGGAGCTTAAGAGTTCGAGACCAGCCTGAGCAAGAGCGAGACCCCTGTCTCTACTAAAAATAGAAAAATTAGTTGAGCACAGTGGTGCATGCCTGTAGTCCCAGCTACCCGGGAGGCTGAGGCAGGAGGATTGCTGGAGCTTAAGAGTTCGAGACTAGCCTGAGCAAGAGCGAGACCCCTGTCTCTACTAAAAATAGAAAAATTAGTTGAGCACAGTGGTGCATGCCTGTAGTCCCAGCTACCCGGGAGGCTGAGGCAGGAGGATCGCTTGAGCCCAGGAGTTTGAGGTTGCTGTGAGCTAGGCTGATGCCACAGCACTTTAGCCAGAGAACAGAGCGAGACTTTGTCTCAAAAAAAAAAAATAAAAAGAAAAGATCTTTAAAGCAAAGAATTAAACAGGTCCTCACAACAAATGGTGGTCCCTCAACAAATTTAGTAAGCACTTAAAAGTATAGGAACTTAGACATATCTCTTGATATGTAAATGTGATATGTTTTCTTGAATCAATTATCTGCAGTTTTGATAAGAGGGGAGCAAGGCATCATCCCATCATCCCTGACCTACGTGTGGTACTATTAGCCTAGTTCATCACGGAACATTTTTTTTAACCTACAGGTAGGTGCCACTCCAAACCAAATCAATTATGTAGAAATCCAAACATCAAACAGAAAAAGGGAAATTGTTATGTACTGAAATGGAAAGGTGCCCAGAAATGAAGTGTTAAATGAAAAAAATAGTATTTACGGTTTTATTCCATTTATAAAAATATATATTCATATGTATCGGCATAAAATATTTGTAAGGATAGTCATTCAACTCTTACCCTAGTGGTTACCTTTGTTTTTTAAAAACAACTTACTCCTTATTTCTCAACCAGTATCATGGAAGTCTTCCCTAGAATATTTAGGGCAGTCTTAAATTTATAGACTCTCCATATTCACTACTTTTTACAAACTCCTTAAGAGCATAAAGTGGGGCATGTTTGTATAAGTACAGAGCAAGTCTTTCCCCCCCCCCCTCCTGCCTTGATAAATACTCCCAAAGAGAGGGGGAGCTGCATGTCTGGCAAATTTCCCAATGGAAGCTTAATCAGTGGCTCCAGCAACCTTTGGGAGTGTTTTCTGCACTGCCCCAGGTCCTACCCCATGTTTAGGCTCCTTAGTCTCAGCCTTGGCTCCAGCTGTGCTCTTGGTTTTGGGCTCTTTCATAGGAATGTGGGCCTGGAAACTCTTGCGCTTCTGCATTGCCATGGTTATCCAAGCTGGCTCTGAGACGGCATCATCTGACTGACCAGGACGGTTTTCTGAGAAAGGAATGAAAGGAGTTAGAACTGAAGCAAGGTAGGCAGGGTCTTTTTGTTGTTGTTGTATTTGACTATTGTTTAATTCCTATGGATAGTCAAAAGAAACATGCTCTTCAAACACACTTTGGGAGGAGGTAGGCAGGGTCCTGAGCCTGGCTGGGGCTTACCAATAATAATGTCCCAAATGGAATCCTTGTTAATTGCCAAATGAAAATAAACAGATATTAAATAGAGAAGGCCATCCTTCTTTTGTGCCCCTCTCACACACCTTGGCAAGGTAGGGGTTCCTTAAGTAGTTAAGAAGCTGTACTTAAAAGTGAGCATACTGTCCCCTTACTGGCCTTTTCCTTTCCTTGTCCATCCCTCTTCCCACTCCCAAATCCGGGTAGGACAATGGTTGTTAGGTGGCTGGGAAAATTCCTAGGAGGTCAGAGGCTCAGTCCATTGATGTCATTTCTCTAACTCCAAGGAAAATCTTGGAGTATTTTTAACATTGCAGTGTCTCACACAGGTGTGTGGCTACAAAGGTGTGGTCACAGGCATATACAAGACTATGTGATGGTGAGTGTGACGGTAGAAAGGTTTTGGAAGGGATTAGTGCCCCAAAGATCACCTAGCTCTGGATTCTTAGATATTTCAGGTAAGTGAAGAAACTTGAGAGTACAAACGTTTACAGTAAATTAAGATTTGAGGCTGAGAGTCTGAACATAATGCTCTATTAATGAATTGGCTTTAAAAATCCACATGGTGTTGGGGAGGAGCACAATACTTGTAAAAGTATTTTGAGAAAAGCATAAAATTCCATCCAAATGTAAGGTGTACACAGAGTGGGAGAAGAGGGAATGGGGAGATGGTCATGTGTCCATTATGGAATTTGGATGTGTATTTAGAGGGGAAGACTCAAAATTAACTACTTCCAAATCTATTAACCTAGAATGGGGCACTATCTTGCCCCCAAATCCACAAGCCAGCCCTATCAAAGCATCAACTTACTAGGCGAGGCTAGAACAAACTTTAAGGCCTGTTTAAGGCTTTGTTTCTAATTCTTCCTTCCACTTGGTACCTACTTGCCATCTGCAAAGATATAAGTCTCACCTGAAGTCTTATAAGCAGGTTTCTTCTTGTCCATGCCTTCAGATTTGGACCTGCTATTTTGCTTCTCTGCAGAGTCAGATATTGCGGTGAGGTTCTCTGCAGTGTTCAGGAGCCCCTGGGAAGCACTTCTTCTGATTCTAGGTTCTCTACCTGCAGAGGATGAGATTGGGCCCAAGGGCAAGGAAGGAAGCTGGGTAAAGTTATCTTGTTGCTCACTCTTATACTTCTGTGAGGAAGAGATTCTTTTCAGTCGAACTCCAAAAAGGTTTTCAACATCAGCCTCATTGCATAAATCTGAATGCCGGTTATTATTTTTACCATCACTCTCAAGAACTTCTTCCTTAGAGTAAGTGCCCCCAGAAATGGATGTTTTCCAGGCAGGATCAGTGGTAAACTTCCCAGGTTTGGTAGCAGGCATCAGGCTGCTCTTAATGAGGTCTTCAGAACTTTGACTGTACTTCTTGGTTTTGTTTGGAGCAGTTGGGACTCTTAGTAGGGACCAGTTGCCAGCATTGCTCTCAAAAATGGTTCCCTCAGCAGGAGCAGAACTTGAATAAATGTGTTTCTGATATTCAGGGTCTCCAAAAGCCTGGAAAGGGTCACTGGGAGGCAGGTGCCCCTCAGGACTGCTCCACTGTACAGGTATGTTCGCTGAGCGCATTGGGACAATCTGTGGCTGGAATTCAGACACATCCAAGGTTTGGGAAGGGCATCTGGAAGGCATCCGTTCTTCATATTTCTTGCCCTCTTCAGAAAAGCTGTCAGAAACTGAGGAGACTTCTCGCTGGTACTCAAGCTTCCCCAAGTCCTGGGAAAGCTGTCTCAGAGGTGGCTGCTTTTTAGAACTGCTCCACTTCTCAGGAGCACTCTCTGAATATGAGAAACCTTCTTGTGGCTCTTCGGACTTCCCTGCGGACTGTAAAGGGTGCTTCACAGGCAGCATCTTCACAGAAATGCCTCCCTCAGGGTCAGCACTCTCCCAATTTGAGAACACTTGGTGCTCGACTTTAGGCCTCGAGGAAGATTTAAAACGATCTTGTGTCGGAGGATCCACGTTGCCTCCCTCAACAGCAGGGCTCTCTGAAAAGATTTGCTGTGCCATAAACTTCACGAATGACTGGGAAGGACGCCTGGGACCCCATGATTTCTTAGAAATGCCTTCTTCAGTAGCATTGTTTTCTAGACGTGAGGACATTTCTTGAACTCTAGACTTCACCAAGAGCTGGATAGGATATTTGGGAGGCAGTGGCCTCCCAGAAATGCCTGCCTCACCAGCAGCATTGTTAACACTTGAGGATATTTGCTGGATTTTCTGTTTCACAGACCGGGATTGACGTCTGGGAATTATCAGCTCTGAAGAAATGCCCTTCTCAGTGGCAACATTCTCTGAACCTGCAGAGACTTGTCGCTTGAATTTAGGTTTCACCCAAGGCTGGAAAGCGTATCTGGAAGGTATTGGCTCCACAGGACCGGTGCTCTTTCCTGCAGAAGTGCTCATTGAGCCTGAGGAGGCTTCTTGCTCAAACACTGATCTCATCCGGGGCTGAGAATGATGTCTGGGAGGCCTCGATTCCATAGAAATGCTCCCCCCAGTGGCAGAGCTCTCTGAACCTGCAGAGATTTGTTGCTTGAATTTTGGGTTTACCCATGGCTGGAATGGGCGTCCGGGAGGCATGGGCTCCCTAGAACCGCTCCATTCTGCAGAAGCACTCACTGAACCTGCAGAGACTGGTTGCTTGACTACTGATCTCGCCAAGGGCTGAGCAGGCATTCTGGAAGGCAGTAGATCCATAGAAATGCCCCACTCAACAGCAGCGCTCTCTGAACCTGCAGAGACATGTTGCTCAAATGTAGGGATCACCCATGGCTGGAAAGGGCGTCCGGCAGGCATTGGCTCCATAGAAATGCTCCCCTCAGCTGCAGCACTCTCTGGACTTGCAGGGACTTGTTGCTCAAATTTAGGGTTCACCCATGGTTGGAAGGTGTGTCTGGAAGGCAGTGGCTCCAGAGGACCGCCCCATCCTGCAGCAGCAGTGCTTGCTGTGTTTAGGGTAATCACCTGTGGCTGCAATGTAGGCCTCCCCAAAGGCTGGGAAGGGCATCCAGGAGGCAGCAGCTCCACAAAAATGGCTTCCTCAATGGCAGTGCTTTCTGAGATTTGCTGGACTTGAGGATTTGTGAAGTGCTGGGGAGAATATTTGGAGAGAAGAGGCTCTGCAGCAGCACCCTCTGAACCTAAGAACATGTTTTGTTGAACTTTAGGGTTCATCATCGGCTGGGAAAGAAGTTTAGGAGACAGAGGCTTCATAGAAGTGCTCCCCTCAACAGCCATGCTGTCTGGAAATGAGAAAACATTTTGCTGCACTTTAGGGCTCACCCATGGCTGGAAAGGGTGTCCGGGAGGGCTCAGTGCCACAGAAATGCTTCCCTCAACAGCAGCACTCTCTGCTTCTTCAGAGACTTGTTGCTTGACCACTGGTCTCACCAAGGGCTGGGAAGGACATTTAGGAGGCAGCAGCTCCATAGAAACAGCCCCTTCCATACTTGTAATTTCTGGACCTGAGGAGACTTTTTGCTCAACTTTAGATCTCATCAGGCGCTTAGAAGACATTCTGGGAGGCAGCGGCTCCACATAAATGCCCCACTCCACAGCAGCGCTCTCTGGACTTGCAGAGACTTGTTGCTCACATGTAGGGCTCACCCATGGCTGGAAAGGGTGTCTGGGAGGCATAGGCTCCCCAGAACTGCTCCATTCTGCAGCAGTGCTCACTAAGCTGGTGGAGACTTGTTGTTGAACAGTAAGCCTCACAGTGGGCTGAGAAGGGCATCTGGGAGCCAGTTGCTGCACAGAAGCATTCCCCTCTTTGGAAGGGTTCTTTGAAACTGAAGAGACTTCTTGTTGGTCTTCGGGCTTCTCCAAGGCCTGGGCAGGGTGTCTGCGGGGCAGATCTTCCTCCGAGCTGCTCCAATCCTCAGCACTGTTGTACTTTTCAACATAACTATCGGATTCTGTGGAGACTTCTTCATCTTCAGGCTCCTGTAAGGACTGGGAAGTGCATCTGGGGACCAGCTGCTCCTCAGAGCTGTTCAAGCCCACAACAAATTTTTTTGATTCTGACAAGACTTCTTGTTCATCTTCAAGCTTCTCCAAGGACTGGGAAGAGTGACTATGAGCCAGCTCCTCAGAACCGCTCTCCTCCTTGGGAATACTCTCTGAATCTGAGGAGACTTCTTTAGCTTCAGGCTTCCCCAAAGATTGGGGAGAGTATCCAGGAGGCACCTGCTTCTCAAAATGGCTTAATCCGACAGCTAAACCTTCTGATTCTTGGAAGACCTCTTGTTCATCTTCAAGCTTCCACGAGGACTGGAAAGTGTGTCCAGTAGCCAGCTGCTCCTCAGAACCACTCTCCTCCTCTGAAGCACTCTCCGAATCTGAGGGGACTTCTTCAGCTTCAGGCTTCCTCAAGGACTTGGCAGGGCTTTTGCGAGGTAGCCTGTGGGCAAAAATGCCTCCCTCAGCCGTATTACTGGTACCACCCATCATACCCCAAACGCTTGCTGCAAAGGCCTGGAGAGCATTTCGAGGAAGCTTTCCTTTGTGGGTAGTTGTGACATTGTGGGCTGACTCCATTTTGGATTGGGCATTTTGTGAACAAAGACTGAAAGCTTCTTTCTCTTCTGACTGGATATGAGAAGGATCTATAAACATCTGAGCCTCTGCTGCCGCTGAGAGAATGGCCTCTTTTGGCGTTGTAGAAAGGCTTTTCACCATTGGTAAATGAGAAGCTCTGGTTTCTGTCTTTGCAGCTCCAGAAGCCTCCTCTTCATTGCATGGTAGTGGACCACTAGCCATGGACTCTTCCATGTCTTCAGGTATGGGTCGTGCTGATACTTTTCTGGCTTCAAAATCTATGCCTGCATTTCTCTTGCCTGTGTCACCTTTATCTGAAAGAAACTCCTGAGAAGTGGTGGTTTCTGCTTGTGCGGTTGTTGGCTGCTCCATGACTTGCTTCTCCAAGGGCAGGTGCCAGAAATTTCTGTCAATATTATCAGTAGGTGAGTACCCAGCTCTGTCGCCCAGGCCGTGCCCTCGACTGGATTGTTTAAAGCTTCTTCCTTTGGATCCAGACTCACTCGTCCCGGAAGTACTTGATCCTTTTCTTCTCCGTCTTCTTCCATGTGATGCTGACCCTGGATAGCCCACACGTGCAGCAGCATTCGTGTTTAGAGCCTGATCTGTTGTCTTCTTATCATAAATCTCAGTTTTGTTGTTCTGTTCCTGGCTTGAGAGACCTGCACCAAAGACAAATAAGGAAAGGAAAAACGTGTGCTTTTGACTTCCTAAAATAAGAGTACTATGTCCTGGCCTAATGGGTACCTATTTGCTACTGAATTCCCTAGTATGGAGAACTGGCTGTTCAGAAGACAGAGAGTAACTTGGTCACCATTAGCCTTCTGCAGTTTGGACATTTTTAAATCAGAAGGAAATGCCAGTTTTATGAACTGATTCCTGGGTTGGCTCATCACCATTTTATCAATAGTCTGGTCCACCACTGGGTGCGAGACATATCAAAAGGCAAAATTTGAACTTATAACAATGATTACCTTTGAGGAAACTCGGGCAGGGGGAAGGGCAATTTTTACTTTTTAGTTAGCTTTTCTATTTTCTACTTAATGTTTATCTGAACTGCTTGAAATTTCATATCATATGCATGTATTGCTTTTATTTTATTTTTTTTAGAAAAGTATCAATGGGAGTTATCTGGGAGGTTGAGTTATGGCCCTCTTTTCTTCTAATTTCTCCTCTCTTATATTAAAATAATCCTATGCAATATACATGCAAAGCAATTCTTGGAACACTTTTACAGGCCTCTGGTCAAACACAAGGTAGTAGTTATATAGATTGCTCCTCTCCTTTCCAGGACTTTCCAGTACTTTCCAGTACTTTGTTTAAGGAACTTAATTTGATCCTCAGGCAAAAGGACTCCTTGCTGCCTTTCTTCCCTCACCATCTGTTGTATCCCTAGCTCCATCTAGTGGCTTCATATTGCATCCAGCGCACCTCTCACATCCAGCATACAGTGCTGTAATAGCTGATTGTGCTCCAAACCACTCCCATTATATGGAAAACCAACCTAAGTATCTGCCCCCAAGGGTATTGACTTGGTTCTAGCCTCTGTGTGTAAAAGAGACAACCATTAAAAAAATAAATCTGAAAACAACATAAAAGATTACTCATTTAATCTTTCTACTTTTTTGCAGGATAGTTTTGTGGTTTTGTTAGTTTTCATGGGAAAATGTGTTTCAGAATATCCTGTCTTTGAACCCACACGTGAAATCCTTTGTGGCAAAAACATGAATAACTGTGCAACTTAATTTGTGGAACTGGATTTTGTTTTATCAAATATTGCTTGACATTAGCTTGCCTTCAGCTGGAGCCAACATCCACATATGCACACACACAAATACACAGAGAGATTTTCACTCGGGTGGTATTTGTTGTTTGAGGATTTGACAGATGTTGGCTGCCAAGGACATCTGTTTGCAGCTGCCCAAGCTCTCTCTGCCCATGGATATGGGAAATGGTCTCACTGTTAACAAAACCTTTTCTCTCTATTGGAAGAGAAAGGCTACTTTAAAAAAATGATTTTGGGGGCCACTTCTATTATTCTTGTCTGGTTCTCCTGTTGAAGAAGAATGCTAAAGGGCAAGTCACTGACTAGCACTCTCCTATCTGGGCTCATCGAGGAACTCAGCATGTACATTAGCCTCAGAGAGGATTAAACACATTTACAAATGAAACACCTCTTCGGATGGAAACTCATAGATAAAATAGGAATCCAGGTATGACCCTTTAACCTAAATTCCACCCAAATGACAACTGTACTAATTTGGCAGTTTAGATGGAGAAACCTGGACCACCTTTATCTGTATCTTAAATGGAAAGCTCTGAAGACTGAGGGTAGCAGTCCTGGCTAATTCTTGTGTATAGCTCCTGTCACATAGCATTGTGCAATGAAGCCTGTCACACGTGTTTCTGGGTGAAAGTGAAGATGTGCCAACCTGCACTGCCTTTTTTCAGCTTCTTTCGGGTGGCTTCTTTTGGTTTGGTTGTAATCTTTTCTTCTTCAGAATCCTCTTGCTTCAGTCTCACCTAAAACAGGGAAAGAAAGGGTTTGAATCTGGCTGACATCCAGCTATCCAGCTATCCCTTCATGGTTGCGAAAGGAAAAAAAAAATTAGGAAAAAGGTCCTTGATGCTGGATGCCTAATAATACCATTAAAGATGGAAGTTATTTCCAATGGCATCCAGCATCGAGACATCCCTGGGAATAATTCTACCTATTGGAAGTGGTTCATCCCCATTTGGGGTTTCTAATCTCTGAGGGACAGGCTGCAGGGATCTCTCTGAAATACCCCAGAAACTACTGAACCACACTGGAAGGCCAGAAATCTGAAAATAGGGTTGCTGGGCCTGATGGCAATTATGCCCTTGGCGACATTGGAATTCTCAGATTTGCTTCACCGGACCTGTGAGCCAAATTCAAATCCTGTCTGGCTTCTTTTCAGGGACTTTGGTGAAAGCATAAATTATGTCTTTCCAGCTCAAAAGAAGAAAAAGGATTGGGGTTTGTTGGGAGGGAAGAAAGGAAAAGATGAAGGGCTCAGCCCTTACAGTGAATGAGTTGAAATTGGTTTAGTATAAACAAGGTTTTTAGATAATTGCAGTACAGCTCTGGAAATGTCAGAGGAATACTGCACTGAACAGTGTCTGGAATTTGCTTAGTGTAATCCCTTTATGGCACGCATGTAAAGAAACACATACAACTCTACACTCCCACTCAAAGTGCCTGTGCAAACAGACTCAGCTCAAAATCATTTGCTTTTGAGTAAATGAGGTCAGATAGACCTGGGTTCAAATCTCTTCATCATTTACTTGCCGTGTGACCTTGGACAAGTTATTCTCTGAATCTCTGTGTCCACATCTATAAAAGTGAGATGTGAGATGAGAAGAAGCCTCCTGTGGGACTTGTAGAGCTAAGAAATTCCAGAGCAGGAAAAAAGGGGTAGAAGCCCCTGTGTCATAAATTATCTCAGACCTTTTTCTATTCACCTATGTGTCAGGGAGAGAGTGACAGGGAAAAAGTAGATGTCTCAGCCTTCTCAGAGGGTGCTGCCCAGGCCTTTTCCCAACTAGGCTATGCATAAGGGAGAAAGTCAACATTCCCCATCTCTTAGGCTTGTGGTGAGATGTCCAAGGGATAATGCATGTATAAGGTTTGGCACTTCATAATTGGTCACCCCTTCCTTGACACCAAACTAAGGCGATCTTCTCAGGACCACCAGAGGGCTTCCCTCAGCCTCTCTGCTTCTCCAACTATTCAACTTGTATTTTGCTCACTTTCCAAAGTGAAATTGAGATATTTAAGCTAGAGGGAATGTGATGGAGTGAAAAAAGTACTGGGCTAGAAGTCAGAAGACTGGATTCCGGCCCTAGACCTGCCACCACCTGGGTGCTTGACTTTGGGGATGTACTTGAATTGTTTGTGCTTTAACATCCTCCCCTGCAAAATGCTTGTACTACACAATCATTTAGTCTCTTCCTGTTCTGATTTATAGCCTCTTCCTTTTAGCCCAGAGTCACTCGGGACTTGGATGTTTTTGTTTTTTAAAAATCACTCCTTGATAAGCTAGGGAATTCAGTGTTTGACCAAAGTGAACTCTCTAGCTGACACATCCTTTTCAACACCAGCATCTTTTAATTCTTAACTTTTAGTAAAAACCTTTTCCAAAAGCATTACTTCCCTATCTTCTTAAATGGGGATCAGGGAACATAATCCACCTTTTCTTGACTCAGACAAATAATGAACATGATCCATTACATTGGATTATGATATAGTGTGGCCCTGAGGGAACTATTGAGGTGGGCAAAGTTCTTGAGCCCCAATAATAAATGGTCCCTGATTGTTCCTGTCATCTCTCTCTACATCAGATGTCACTTCTCTTTACTGTCGAGTCTCTGAGTGTGATCTGTGGCCATGCTTTGTTTATTTGTTCATTCGTTTGTTTTGAGACAGGGTTTTGCTCTGTTGCCCAGGCTGGAGTACAGTGGCATGATCATAGTTCACGGTAGCCTCAAACTCCTGGGCTTAAGTAATCCTCCTGCCTCAGCCTCCTGAGTAGCTAGGACTACAGGTGCACAGCACCACACCCTGCTAATTTTAAAAATTTTTGTAGAGATGGGGTCTCGCTATGTTGCCCACGCTGGTCTCAAACTCCTGGCCTCAAACGATCCTCCTGCCTCTGCCTCCCAGAGTGTTAGGATTACAGGCAGCAGCTACCATACCTGGCAGTAGGTCTGGTTGCTAGGAAGTCATATGGCAGAACTTTGTGACATCTATTTGGAGATCTCTGGAGGGGCTAACAACTGAGTTTTGAATGTTTGCAGTTGCTGGAAGCCTGGCCTCCAAATGAGTAGAAAAGTGCTATAATTAGTCAATAATGGATCTCATCTAATTAATAACAAAAAGAATCCTGATCTGGGATGACGGTTGAATATCCTCTACAAAGAGGGCTCAGTGAATTCCCAGATGCTAAACCAATTGGCAGTTTCTGGAGGTTTAAGTGACTCACTGTTTCTGCTGTCTTTAGTCTCTTTTATAGAAGTTCCAAATGGATAGGACACCCCACCCAATGGATGCAAGCTTGCTCACCCTTCTCAGGGTGTCAAACCAAGGATGGTGCCCTCGACTGTGCCATCTCTAGTTAGAGTATGGGTCTCCCAAACCATACCGTTTCCCTAGGAGCAGTTTCCAAAGGCTGGAATTCATCTTTACTTTTTTATATACAGGAGTTTATTCCTGGGTTTCTCAAGGACTTACACTCATTTGAAGGCTCTTTTTCTTCTTTTGTTTCCGAGGATTTAAAGCCATCTTGTGTCGAGCAGCCGAAGAATCCAAACAGCCCTTGGTGGTGGCTGGGGTGCTGAAACCAACGGGCAGCTGGGTGCTGCTGGAAGAGGCAAGTGTGGCAAATGCAGTGAAGGACTGGGAGTCATCAGGTCCGGATGGTGGCTCAGAGCTCTGCAGAGGGTAGGAGAAAATAAACAAATCAACCCATATGCCGCCACTGCTCTCAAACGTTGGAAATATTTCTGGCTGAAGAATTCCTAGATAAGAAATCCTTCCTGAACTACTATCCCTTTTTCCTGTATTCCCAGTCAACAGGCTCATTCATTAGAGGCAAGCTCAACACTTTTACTGGTTCCCTTGCAGATGAAAACAAGAAACAGGAAGAAGTCCCTGTTAGTCTACTGCTTAGAAAGCATTCAGGGGTATCCCATTGCCCTTGGGACAGGATCACAACCACTTAATGGAGTTTACAAGGTCAGAGGAAACCCGAATGTTCTCTTGTCCTACATCCCCTTCTTATTGACAGGAAGACATCTGGCTGAGGTGAGAGGCACAATCTGTGTCAGTGAAACCCAGCAAGGCTCTGCGATTTCTATATGGAAGGGTTGGGTAGAGGGAAGAAAATCAGGTTGGAAGAGGGCCTATGTGCAAGATGCATTTTCATAGAGAGCACACTGCCTTTATTTATAATTACTATTGCTGAGAGCAAGGCTGGTGGGAGGCCCCTCGGGAGCTGGGTGCTCCCATCTCAGTGGGGTGGGGATGGAGCCTGGAACCTTGCCCTCCTTATGGCTGGCCTCCATCTCTCCAAACTATTTGGTTCTGGGATACCTAGTTGAATTCCTCTGCAGGAGCTTCAAAATAGTCTCCTCTGGGATTCTGGGCAGAACACTTTCTACATCTCAAAAAGCCATCCCAGAGCTCCTTCCATTCCTAAGAAGCTTCAGAATTCTGTTACCAGAAGCCCCTTTGAAGACCAGGTGATAAATGTCTCTCTCCTGGAAGCCAGTAGCAAATGATGTCATTTAGCAGGTAGACAGAATTTCCATTTGTGTTTACCCACTAAGTTCTTTTCAAACTGGCTTTGCAAAGTGCCAGGGATCCCTCTGGTACTTGCAGCTGTCATATTTCCCACCACCACTGTATGCTGATCCAGTGATTGACATACAATGGAACTTCAGCTACTATCATAGTTCCAAACCTGCCCTTTTATGGCCTGTGATTCCAATGCCTGGGGACTTAACATAGTGCTAATGGGTCAGGCTGATGATAAATCCAGCTCACCATTCTTTTCTTGATTTTTGGAAAAGTCAGAAATGCTACAGTTGTCTTTTGTGGGGTCAATCATACAAAATTAGTAGTCCCAAGCCTTCCTTAACTTCTTTATGCAACTGTCATCCATGAATTTATATACCACCTCTTCCTGATATTGTTTATTTGGCTTGTGTTATCTATTGCAATTGTAAATTTAGCCTTCAGTGTATAGAGTAAAAGCTATTGTTTTATTGTTCTGAACCTCTTTCATGCTTCAGGGTAGTCTCACAGCTCTGGCCTTTTGGGACTGGATGATGACATCTATGCTCCCACTAACCTCATATGCTTTGTCTCCCTGTTGTCTCTGACCACATCACCTGCCATTTTCTGCTCCAGACACACTGCTAGTTTGCTGTTCTTCAAACACTCTAGGTATGATCTTGCTTCAGGGCCTTTGCACTTGCTGTTCCCTCTGTTGGCCATGTTCTTCCTCCATGTCCATGTAGCTAGCTCCCTCACTTCCTCAGGGTCTTGACTCAAAACCCACCTTTCTCAGCGATGCCTTCCATGGCCAACCTATTTAAAACGTTTAGCTCTGACACTTCATTATCCCCTTCCCTGCATTGCTTTTCTCCTGGTCACTTTTATCACTATCTAACATACTTTATGTTTTCCTTATTTATTTTGTTTATTGTCCATATCCCCCACTACAATATAAACTCCATGAAGAAGGGTTTCCATCTGTTCTGTTTAGTACTATATCCCCAGCACCTCAAACTGTGTTTGGTACACAGTAGTTGCTCAATAAATGCTTTTGAACTGGTGAATTATGTTAAAAGCTTCCAACAGATGCTGCCTTTCTGAGGGGTCATCCAAACCAGCCCCTCTATTCCCTGTATCATAAATTAGAATAACTAATTTTAGTTATTCTTTCTGAGCCCTCACCAGCTCCAGCCGAAGGTCAAAGGAGAAGGACAAGGAGGTCTGTGGATCTGGAAATCCTAAGAGGAACCACTCAATCTGCTTTTCATGAAAGCTAACTTATGATGCCTACACAGCAAGGAAATATGCGTTTAATAAATAAACGTTTTCAATTCAGCTGGCACCTCAAATCTTGTGGTATGAACACTACAGACAATAGCATTGTTTACTTTAGTGAAACTCATTCTATAGTATAATAGAAAAATCAGGCTCAGCAAATATCTGGCAATTTCTAGATCAGATATGTGCAGGAGAGGTCTTATCTGTCCCCAATCCCAGCCTAAGCCATGAGTCCCACCAAACTTAATAATGGCCACTAGTCCCCCTGCGTTAGCTTGACCCTCACTAAGGAATCTCTAGACAACAACCTAAACACAAACCCACAGCTGTCCTCAAACCTGGGCTAAAAATTAGAGAGCAAAGTCATCAAGCATTATCCCCACCTGACTGTGGAGCTCAGGCTTCGACATGTGATTTAAAACAGCTCCAAGAGGATCTCTGTTCCTGGGTTTAAAGTATTTTGTGTGGGTAAAGAGCACATGTATATTTTATGACTTTCCTTAAACTTATCAGTGAATTAAATAAACTATACGCTCTCTGGAACTCCGGGTACTATTTTTCAATGTATTGTCCAGGAAGCCCCCAGCATCAAAATCACCTAGAATGAGTGTTGGAAAAGTGAGTCTGCCAGGGGCTAGGGTTGAGAACCACTGCTTAGACCTCGTGCATGAAGAGAAAGCCTCCTATTTTCAAACAGTGAAGAAAGTTCCTAAATAATCCCATGAATTGCCTTAGAAGAGGAGCCAGAAATACATAGATTCCCTCTGGAAAGTGGGGCTCCCTCTTAGGCCCTACTCTTTCCCTCAGCCTTATTGGTTAGAAGCAACCTAGAGAAGTTACCACCGAGCCAACCACAGGATTTTCTGGGTTACCCAGAAAAAGCAAATCAAATCCCTTCCTGGCAAGATTCTGAAAGAAAAGTGAGTGGAGGAAACGGGACTCCTTTCTCTACATCTGCTTCCTCACCCCCTCCAACCCCACTCCTCCTTCCCTGCACTCTGAGAACCAACATGCCCTCTCTGAACCCAGTGTGCATATTATTAAGGAAGGCTGAGATGTTTTCATTTCTTCTCCTGTGTTTTAGAGGGACTTTTAGCACAGACAGTTTCTGATTAACACCTGGAGTTAAATGGGCTCCTTTTGCCTCAACATCTGGGAGATATGCCAGACCTGGTACCTACTAACCTAGAATCTTCCTGGGGAAGGATCCTGGTTTGGACCTTGGGCCAGAGAAGGGATCCTTTAGTGTTGGTTAGTAGGGAGCTAGACACACCTTTGCTGTTAGCAGGGTTAAGGGGTGCTCTTTGGAAAATTAAAACGCATTTTAGCTTCTTTTTTTTCCCTCCTCTCAAGTTTCTAGATCCAGTGCAAAGTAGTTCAGTAAAAAATGCACCTTTTGATTAACTTTTTGATGATTTCTTTTTCTGTTGTTTGATGCTAGGGTTTCCTACTTTTGAGTAGGAACAGAGCAGTTTGACTGCTGCCTTAGAGCAAAGGAAAGCCCTGATTATTACGTCTTAAATAAGAGCAGGACCTGGTGGCTGTTTAGGCCCAGGTTTCATCAAGCATTTGGCCTGGAAAGCTGTCACCCTGGGGAAAAAAAGATACACTAGGAAAGTGTCTGGGAGGCTTTGACACTGAGATGCTAGGGAGCTGGAGCCATTCGGTCAAAAGCTAGAAAGGTATGCGGTCTTTGGAATGTCTCTAGAAGGAGAAGCAACTCTTGGTAGGAAAAGAGGTTCTTGGTGGGAGACTTCTGTACCAAGAGGTACTGGCACAGGGTGTGAGACCCCATAATGGCCATTAGGATTTTAATTCCCCGGGTGTGCCAAAGTGGCTTATGTGCCCATTCCTGAGAGTTCCTGCACAGCTGCTGCTTCACTCGGAATCCTTATTACATAAAAACTGTTGCAGCCAGCATTTTTGCCAATTTGCAAGTTCTAGGAGATAGAATTTCAGATATTCCCTGCAGCCCCTCCCCGCCAATCACAATCTCTTCAATTTCTTAACTAGCAGAGAGAATATGAACATGGACTTTGGAAATAAATAGGCCTGAATTTGAAGTCCTAGCCATGCCATTTATTGGTTATTTGACCTTGAACAAGTTCTCCAACCTCTTTGAGCCTTGGTTTTCATGTCTGTAAAATGAGGATAATATTAGTGCATACTTTGGTTTGTTGTTGTAAAGATTAAATAAAATGATACTAAAGTTCTTAGTTAGCACTCTGCCATTCACATAAGAAAGTCTCCATAAATGTTAGCTGCTGTCGCTATTGCTGGGCATCGGTTGTACAAAGTTAGAGAACTGCTAGAAGCCACATGCTCCATTGAAAAGTGCTATGGATTTGGTCAAGAGTCCCGGGATCAAGTCCCAGCTCTATCTTTGATTGCCCCTGTGGTCTTGGCAAAGTCACTTCACCTCTCTGACCTCAGGGTTTTTCATCTAAATTGGGAGTAACAGTATCATTCCTATCTACCTTACAGAGTCATTGAGAGAATCAAATGCACCTATATATGCAAAATCACTTTGTAAGTTGCAAATCTCTGTGCAACAATGGGGAGGGGGACATTATGCCCTCTTTTGACATAGGATTTATTTATTTATTAGAGACAGGGTCTCATTCTGTCACCCAGGCTGGTGTGGCACAATCATAGCTCACTGCAGCCTTGAACTCCTGGGCTCAAGCGATACTACTACCTCAGCATCCCAAGTAGCTGGAACTACGGGCATGCCTGTACAGGCAGATGATTTAAAAAAAAAAAAAAAAAAAACATTGCTCTGGGCTTCAGAGACTTATTCCTGAAACTGTAATGGTGAATTATGGAGTAAGACACGGGGTAAAGCTAGAGACACAATAAGAAAGAGGCAACCTTGCAGCGATCTAAATTAACTCTTCATTAGCCAATATAATGGAATAATTGACAGCTACTTAATCCCCAACATGTTAAATACCAACATTTGTCCTGCAATGGGACTAAGGCCAGGGCGTTTCATCAGCTCAAACTCAGGAGTGAAAATTGATTTGGTGGTGTATGACTTTTTTTCTATACTGTTATTTTTACCCTTAAAAGCAATATTGAAGAAAAATGTTCTACAGACTCATTATGGAATATAGATGGAAGGACCTAGGCTGTGGAGGCTGTGGGGTCAGGCAAGCACTAAATAGGAGAATCCTCTGGTCCAGGGGTGGGTGGATTAGTCAGGCCCTGCTAGGACACTGCCTACAGGGGAGGCTTGGGCTTGTCCCTCTGAGTGGTGAAAGCTGGGGACAGACACAGAGTCACAGTGGCTCATTATGTCACAGATGCCATGCAGAGATACCTGTTAATCCACACTGCCTGTCTCACCTATACCCAAAGAACTGAAGCCACTGAACCAGGTCAGAGGGCTATGAGACCTAAAGAGGAAGATCACTCAGGGAAGAAGTAAGCTTTGCTAACTGGAACGGAAAGAGACAAAGCACCCAACTCTTCACCCAAGGAAATGTGGAAGGAATAGGCTGAGGCAGCAATTTCTTAAGGCAATCCTTCCAATTCTGTCCCAGGGGATTTTGAGGAGAAAGCAAGCCTAGAGAAAAAGTTCTACCGGGTCCATAAAGGATAATATGTGTTTCCTCCTTCCACCAGTAGGAGGCAGCAGCTCAGAGAAGAAAAAATAAAACAGCAAACTTGTAAAGACTCCTCTGAGAAGGTGGAGATTTAGTCATCTTTCAGTCTGACTTCTCTGTTTGGATGCGTTGGTTCTCTGCTTAGCTCCCTATTTGCTGCTCAATGAGAAGGCAGTAGGAGCTGGGTTTGTGGGGAGGCATCTGGGAATATATGATTTGGGGGTCATAATTTATAAGCATCTCAGAGAATCATCCAGGCCAGCACATCTGGCTGGGATGGTGATTCTAGCTGCTTCTTGGGATGCTGCTACTGCTCCTATTTCTCTGCTGCTGCCACGTGCCGGCCTTGTGTTCATCACAGTGAACTAATAAGTCTGGAAGCATGGCAGAAATACCTAAGAAACCCTCATGCCTGAGGAAATTGAATGTACCTCCCAAAACTAGACTTTATATCTGCCAGCCCAATATTTAACCTATATTAACATGACTCAATTCTTGAATTTACTAATAGTTTATATTCAAGCAGGAGAAATGTTTAGACTTATGCTTTGAAATGTTGACTATAAATAATTTAATGTTATTCATTAACCTAGAATATACTTAGTTAGCCTACTCAAATTAATAGAAAGAGAAAACTACATGTCTTAAAATGTTATCTAATTTTCTTAATTATAACACCCAAGGTAACCACTAAAAATATAATTTTTAAATGTACAGAGAAGGAAATAAGAAGGGAATGAGAACAGTATTCTAAAAAAAAATCAATTAAACCCAAAAGAAGGTAGTAATGAAGGAGCTAAGGAACAAAAGTTATGTAAGATATACAGGAAAAAAAGAGCAAAATGGCAGAAATATTTGCTTACTAGTAATAACCATGAATATAAGTAAATTAAACTCTTCAATTAAAAGGCCAAGGTTGGCAGGATGGATAAACAAATATGATCCAGCTATATGCTGTCTACAAAGACTCGCTTTAGATCCAAAGACATAAATAAATTGAAAGTGAAAGGACAGTAAAAGATACTCCAGGAAAATAGTAAGCAAAAGAGAGCTGGGGTGGCTATACTAATAACAAACAAAACAGACTATATTTTTTTTGAGGCAGGATCTAACTCTGTGGCCCAAGTTGGAGTGCAGTGGTGTGATCATAGCTCACTGCAGCCTCAAACTCCTAGGCTAAATGAATCATCCTGCCTCAGGCTCCCAAGTAGCTGGGACTACAGGTGCATACCACCATGCTCAGCTTCTTTTTTTAATTTTGTAGAGATGGGGTCTCTCTTTGTCGTAGAGGTTGGTCTTGGACTCCCAGCCTCAAGCAATCCTCCTGGCTTGGTCTCCCAAAGTGCTGGGATCATAGGCATGAGCCACTACACATAGCCAAAATAGACTTTTTGAGTCAAAATTTGTTACAGGAAACAGAGATGAACATTATATATTGATAAAAGAGTCACTCTATCAGGAATATATAACAATCATAAACATATCTAACCACAGACCTATCCCCCAAAACAAGAAGTAAAATTGACAGAACTGAAGGGAGAAATAGGCACTTCTACAATAATAGTTGGAGAATTCAGTACCCCATTTTCAATAATGAATAAACAACTAGACAGAATGTCAGTAAAGAAATAGAGGACTTGACACAATACTATAAACCAAGTAGACCTAACAGACATACACAGAACACTCCATCCAACTGCAGAATGCACATTATTCTGAAGTGCACATGGAACATTCTCCTGAATAAACCATATGTTAGACCCCAAAATAAGTGTTAATAAATTTAAAAAGACTGAAATCATACAAAGTATCTTCTCTGATCACAATGAAACTAGAAATCAGTAACAGAGGAAAAAATGGAAAATTCACAAATTGGTGAACATTAAATAGCATACTCTTAAGAAACCAATGGGTCACAGAAGAAATCAAAAGGAAAATACTTTGACATGAATGAAAACTAAAACAAAATATAACAAAACATATAGGATAGCAAAAACAATTCTCAAAGAGAAATATATGTCTGTATATGTCTATGTTAAAAAAGATGAAAGACCTCATATCAATAACTGAACTCTCTACCTTAAGAAACTAGAAAAGGAAGAGCAAATGAAACCCAAAGCTAGCAGAAGGAAGGAAATAATAGAGATTAAAGCAGCAATGAATGAAATGGGAAACAGAAAAACAACAGAGAAAAGCAACAAAACCAAAAGTTGGTTCTTTGAAAACATCAAGAAAATTGACAAACCTTTACCTAGACTGACTAAGAAAAAAGACAAGATACAAATTACTAAAATCAGAAATGAAAGTGGGAACATTATATACAGAAATAAAAAGGATTATAAGACAGTACTATAAATAATTATATGCCAACAAATTAGATAATCTAGATGAAATAAATTCCCAGAAATACTCAAATTACCAAAACTAACTCAAGAAGAAATAGAAAATTTGAATAAAACTATAACAAGTATAGAGATTGAATCAGTATCAAAACCTCTCAACAAAGAAAAAATCAGGACCAGATGGCTTCACTGATGAATTCTACCAGACTTTTAAAGAATTAATACTCATCCTTTACAAATATTTCCAAAAAAATAGAAGAAGGAACATTTCCTGATTGATTCTATGAGGCTAGCATTAACATGATACCAAAGCCCGATAAAGGGATCACAAGAAAAAAATGCTATAGGACAACATTCTTATGAATACACATGCAAAAATACTAGCAAACCACATCCAACAGCATATTAAGGTAATTATACATCATGACCAATTGAGATTTATCCCAGGATTGCAAGGAGAGCTCAAAATCATTCAGTGTAATATAGCATATGAATAGAATAAAGGATAAATATTACATGATATTCCCAATTTATGCAGAAAAAGCATTTGATGAAATCCAACACCCTTTCATGGTAAAAAAAAAAACACTTAACAAACTAGTGATAGAATGTACATATGAAAAATCCACAGCTAACATCATCTTAATGGCAAAAGACTGAAAGCTTCCCCCAAGATCAGGAACAACACAAGGATGTCTGTTTTTGCCACTTCTATTCAATATCCTACTGGAAGCTCTAGCCAGAGCAATTAGGCAAGAAAAAGAAACAAAAGGCATCCACATTGTAAAGCAACAAGTAAAACTATCTCTAGTCACAAATAATACAATCTTATACAAAGAAAATTTTAAAGAATCCCCATAAATCTATTAGAGCTAATAAATGAATTCATCAAAGTTGAAGGACATATGACCAACACACAAAAATCCACTGCATTTCTATACACCAAAATAAACAATCCCACAAGGAAATCAAGAAAACATTTCTATTTACAATAGCAACAAAAAGAATAAAATACTTAAGAAAAAACTTAACCAAGGAAGTGTAAGACTTGTATACTATAAACTACACAAAATTGCTGAAAGGAACTTAAAAAGACCTAAATAAATGGAAAGACATCTCAAGTTCATAGGTTTAAAAAATTAATGTTAAGATGGTGATACACCTCAAAGTGATTTACAAATTCAATGTAATCCCTATCAAAATCCTCATGGGCCTTTTTGAAAATATAGAAAAATTGATTGTAAAATTCATATGGAATTGCAAGGGATCCCAAATAGCCAAAACATCTTGAAAAAGAAGAACAAAATTGGAGGTCTCACACTTCCCAATTTCAAAACTTATTATAAAACTACAGTAACCAAAACATCATAGTACTGATATTAGGATAGGCATATAAATCAACGGAATACAATTAAGAGTCCAGAAATAAAACCTTTTATCTACAGCCAACAGATTTTCAACATGAGTGCTAAGACAATTCAATGGAAAAAGAATAGTCTTTTCAACAAATGGTGCTAGGACAACTGTATCTACATGCAAAAGAATGAAGTTGGACCCTTATCTCACATCACATACAAAAATTAACTCAAAATGAACCAAAGACCTAAATATAAGAGCTAAAACTCTAAAACTTTTAGAAGAAAATATAAAAGTAAATCTTCATGATCTTAGATTTGACAATTAGATATGACATCAGAAGCACAAATACCAAAAGAAAAAATGGAAAAATTGGACTTCATCAAATTTTCAAAAAAATTTGTTTATCAAAGGATACTATCAAGAGAGTTAAAAGACAACTCACAGGATGAGGGAAAATACTTACAAATCATGTATCCTATAAGGGTCTAGTATCCTGAATACATAAAGACCTCTTACAACTCAACAACAAAAAGACAAACATCCCAATTAATAAATGGGCAAAGGATTTGAATAGACACTTTTCCAAAGAAGATTCAGAAATGGCTAACAAGAACATGAAAAGATGCTTAACATCATTCAATAGGGAAATGCATATCAAAATCACAATGAGATACTACTTCAAATGGACTAGCATGACCATAACTTTTGAAAAAAAGGAAAATTACAAGTGTTGCCAGGATGTGGCGAGATTGTGTAAAGTGGTGTAGCTGCTGAAGAAAACAGTTTGGCAGTTCCTCAAAAAGTTAAACATAGAATTACCACAAGACCCAGTAATTCCACCCCTAGGTATAAACCCAGGAGAAGTAAAAATAGATATTCAAACAAAAACTCGTACTTGAATGTTCATAATAGCACTATTCCCAATAGCCAAAAGGTAGATAGGACACAAATGTCTGTCAATGAATGAATGGCTAAACAAAATGTGGTACATCCATGCAATGGAGTATTATTCAGCCGTAAATAGAAATGAAGTACTAATACATGCTGCAACATGGATGAACCTCAAAAACATCATGCTAAGTGAAAGAAGCCAGACACAAAGGCCACATATTATATGATTCCATTTATATGAAATATCCAGAATAGGCAAATACAGGAACCAAAAGAAAATTAGTAGTTGTCAGAGGCTGATAGGAATGGTGAATGACTGCTTAATAGGCGCTGAGTTTCCATTTGGGAGAACCAAACAAGTTCTGAAACTAGATACCGGTGATGGTTGCATAACATTGTGAATGTACACAATGCCACTGAATTGTACACTTTAAAATGGTTAAGATGGTAAATTTTATGTTATCTGTATTTTACCACAATAAAAAATGTTATCTAATTCAATCCTTCTACCAATTCAGACTATTCATCCCACTTCACCTGATTTAGTAGCATTCTGCAGAAAATATACTCATAGCTCAAATCCTTAAATCAATGAGCATCCATCCATGTACTACCAGCCTGTGCTTTAACTTGGTCCTAACCTAATTGTATTTTTGTTGATGTATTCAACTGAAGGTTGATTCCCTTTACAGGGTTTTTTAACATCAAAACAGGGTTTTGTTCTGACTGGTCAATTATCTTCACTATAAATTATGTTTCTATTTACTTTTTAGTTCCAAAGGTTAATTGTTCCAAACTCTATTTCACTCTGAGAGCCCTTTCAAGTTCAATAACAACCAATTAAATTAAACACACATTAGTTTGAGAATGAAAGTGTTGACATGGGCACAATCTACTAATTTACCAATTGTTGATGGATATTATTTGGTTGACAAACCTAGACATATGAAATACACACACATGCCCTCTCACATGTCAACTGATTTTTCACATGGATATGTGTCTATCAAATAATACTATATGTCCTAACTTTTGAGATTTTTCAATTTCAAAGTGTAGAAGCTTTGCTTCAGTACAAATTTCTATTTTTATCTTCATGAAATAACTCAAAACATCTGGAAACTATTTTTTTTCTAAAATACTTATCTTTTATTGCTTACAAATTAAAATGGTAATTATTTGGCTTGTAGAATTGGATGAAAAATGTGAACCACCACGCCAAGAATGTCAGCTCCTTCCCTAAATACCCCTCTAATATTGAGCTACAGAAGGAGAAAAGAGAATGTAAGAAGAAATTATGCCTCTGATCTCTGACAATCCCTCCAACTAGTCCTTAGGATGGAGCTAATACCTTCTTTGCTGTTAAGATCTTGTGTGGCAAAGCCTTCTTTTGTGGGCTCTTAGGTGACTCATCATCAATAGGGATTTCTACCAAGTCCTTATAAATTGTGTCAGATTGGATAAGAGGTGGGCTGATGTTGGGTTGGCGTGTGCGAAATAGTGGGATCTGTCAAAGGGGAGGATAGAAGGAACAAGTTAAACCTATGTGCTTTCCCCCAAGTTGCTGGTGTTTGCTTGTTCCTTAATGGTTGAAAGACTAAGAAACAAAAGTGAGAAAAACAGGCCCAGGAAAAAATCTCCTACCTCCCTGTCTTCACTTTTAGTGCCTACTCAAACCAAAGATTAATAGCCTTGATTGGTTGCTGCATGCTTTTGTCAATTCCCAAACATAGACAGAAACTTCAAATTGCTTATTTGAGCAAAAGCAGAACCCTGGTGTTATTTTCCTACTAATGCTATGATACAAATTTTGTTTAATTCTGATCTTTGTTTTAATTTTGTCCACGTCTTTGGAAGTCCAATTCTTGTAGAGGTGAATCTTTGTGTTATGATCTGGAATTGTCATCCAAACTACAATCTTTGCTCCTATGATTCCAGGGATTGTCTGGATTGGATCTTGTCTTTGAAGTTTTCTTATCTTAATCTTGTCAACATTGATTTTCTGGGATTTTTAAGAAAATCGACAGAACTAGTCCTGGTTTCCTAAATGGATAAAATTGATCATTTGGGTTTTCCTTAGGGTTCAGCAGACTAATTTAGTTAATTCCAATTTGAAGAACATGGTGCACTTGACTTTGAGACACTGGTCCGTGCCATGGTCCTCTTGATATGGATCAGAATTCCTAATTTTAACTTTAACAAATACTGGTTAAGCATCTACAGTGAATTACGTCCCATTACAGGAACTGGGCCTACAACGATGAACAAAACAAATTACTTGCTGTCATGGAGCTGACATGCTTGCGTCTGTCATAGGCCCTGCTCAGTCTACGGCCATACCACCCTGAACATGCCCAATCTCATCTTGGACCTCCTCAGCTCAGGACAGATAGCCTTCAGGCACTTTAACCAAAGAAAGGGGCCACAATGCAGGCTTGCCAAGCTTATGCTACTGGAGTCCTCCTGGCCAGGGTCTCCAGTATCCTCTTATAAATACCAGGCCCCATTGGAGGCTTTCAGGAAGAGGCCAGATCAATCATCCCCAAGCTCAGCTCTAATAATAATTATAATAATGACAACTAACATTTACTGAGGGCTTACAGTGTGCCAGGTAGGGAGGGAGTGCTCTCCATAGATGTATCTCATTTAAACCTCACAACAATTCTTTGAAGCATTTGCTATTGTGGTCTCCATTTTACAGATGAGGAAAACAAAGTTTGAGAGATGATGTAACTGGCCCTAATTCTTCCAGTGGCAGAGCAAGCATTTGAAAGGTCTGTCCAGCTTGATGGCCCATGTTCTTAATCACAGTGCATTCCTATCTCCCAGGAAGGGAATGTCCCATACTGAAGGCCAAGTTCAGGAAATACAAGGCAATAACCAGAACAGATGGTGTACCTGCTCCCGTAAGAAGGGCCACAGAGGGACAGTCAGGCCTGTGAACAGTAAGCAAAACTGTTTTGCAGTCTCAGTTTCTTAAATGACTAAATTCGACTTCATTCAACAACAGAAAGATGCTAGTAATCTGCTGTCACATCTTCTTAAATATTTGTGCTCAAATAAAAAGAACATAAAATGTCTTGGAAAGTAATCTAGGCACCCATATTTCTAACACTTCAGACAGGACATCAGGTGAAAATCTGTCAGGGAATGAAATTGGCTCAGTCTCAGTACTGACACAAATATATACCTGAATTTCCTCTCACAATCTCCTAGCTGTTGCTTAATCCATTAGAATCCTGCCCCTTCAAAGGACCCAGCCACTGGCCAATTTCATACTTGCCCCAGTTCCTAGGTAACACTGAGTGTCAGAAACTTTGACTTAATGCTATCAACTACCTTGACATTTAGAGTTGTCACCTTGGTACTCAGGGGAAGTTTCCCATGCAAAGGTCAATCTGGTTGTTGATGACTCAGTTCCTATTAACACCCTAAGCTGTCTTTAGTGCTGTTTTCCATGGTAAGGACTAAGGAATCAGACCAAAGGTGTGAGGTTTAGGGCCAAACCAAACACTTATGAAAACTTGCTTTTGGGCTGTTGTGGCTTTCCTCACCTCCTTCATTGTGAGAAGCAATGCCCCTAGGATATTTTCCTTTAATTTTCACAAAAATTAATCTTTTTTAAAAAATAGAATATCTCTCCTGTAAGTCTCTGTGTTGCTGGCACTAAGAGAGAAGGCAAAGAGGGAGGAGTCCTGAAAGTAGGTTTCCTTTTTTCTGGATGTGAGAAATAACCCTGTGGCACTCGGTCACAGTCATGAGTTGGCAGGGAGTGTAGCTATGGAGGCAAGTGAAAGCTGGTGTTGATGTTTAAAATTGAAGACTGAAAAGTTCACAGAAGTGACTTTGCCTGCTATCGTGCAAGAGGGCAACAGTCTGCTGATCCTAGGGACTGCTTTATAGCCATAGGCTCAGCACCACTGGTGACTATCTTGGGGTTTTCTCCTCCACCCTTCATGGCTAATGGACCCAGCAGAATGGAAATCAGGGTGAGAGATGTTGGGTCCTAGGCAGACATATCAGAAACAAGCACCTCTTACCTTTTGCCAAATGCAAAATAACCAGCTCTCCAGTGGAAAAGGGTCTCCTCCTTATGTGGACTTTCCATTTACACAGGGACCTCTGGGCATAATCCCACCCACAGGCTGAGAGGAGGAAGGCAGCTATTAAGGTTGAAGGCACTGCTGATGGGAATGTGCTATCTGGCTGGTGGTATCTCCAGCTCCTCTTAGAGCATTTCTGGATCAGAGTCTGCTGAGCAATGGATACCTCCCACAAGTTTAGGAATAGCAGTAAGTAAGAGACTGTCCTGTGTATATGCTGCATTTTGTGGGGGCTGAGTTGTATCCTTCTCCCTGTCCTGGCAGGTACAAAGAGGTTAAGCATCTTAGAGACTGGAATAATGGAAAGACCATGGGTTTTGAGGTCAACACATCTGGATCAGATTTCCAAGTCTACAACTTACTACCTGGTTGAGCTTGAGCAATTTTTTTAATATGTCTGAATCTTTATTCAATCCTCATAAGCAACCCTTTAAGGTAGATATTAATATTATACCCACCGTAGAGGAGGAAAAGAAGGCTCAGAGAGGTTAAGCAACTAGCCCAGGGTCACACAGTCAGTAAGTAGCAGAGCAAGATTTCAAGCATAGATGTCTGTCTGACTCAGCTCTGAACAATTCCACTCTGTTACCTCGGTCATCTTGGAATCCTCAGTCGAGACTTCACTTCTTGGCATATCTCTAAACATGGCCTCAGACACAACTCCATGCACACTACTGCTCCCAGTTCTAGGCAGGGTTCTGGAAACATGAGATCTCTATGGAAGAGAGAGAAAAACTTTGGAGTTGGTAAACCAGCACATAAACAATGGAATGTCATTGTCAAAGTAATTCAGGTATTCTTGAGGTGTGTTAAGAAAAGGGAATATGGTAATACCGGCCAACACTGTGTGCCGGGCAATAGGTAGACATGTCATATTTCTATACGTTCTCTCATTCAATGCTTACAACAGCCCTGTGGGGTAGAGAAGTCCACTATTACCTGCAGAGTTCTGCCTCTCTGGTGCTCTGGAGAGAGACACATTGTACTTCCTGATCTTTCAGGGTCAGATTCCAACATGAAGATGCTATCATGGGATAGGGCTTTGTTCCCCATGCCGCTCTTGGACCTAAACAGAAAGGAAAGTTCTTGTAAAAGAAGTCCAAGGGCCATAGGAATTGAAGACAAATATATATTCATAACGTGGCCTATCATAGATATCTCAGAAGGAGGGTGGCGATGCATATGTGCTGACACAGAAAGCTGTCCATGAGATATTAAGTGAAAAAATAAAGAATAGTATGGTCCCATTTAAAATATGCACACATATTACATACATATACAATTTATGCTCAAAGAAAAAAATCGGGAAGAATATCCACCAAATTGTTAGTGATGGTTCCCTCTGAGGAATGACACTAGGGACAGGAAGGGGATTTTCATTTTCTACTTTATGTACTTCTATATAATTTTAATTTGTAAAATTATGAACATATATCTTTTCATATAACACTCTTATCGAGATATGGTTTACATACCATACAATTCACCCATTTAATCCAATAGTGGAAACTCTGGGGAATGGGAAGGAAGGCCATTCCTGCCTGAGTCTTACTATTATTATGGTGAGAATTATAAAAGATCTGCCACACTCAAATTTGTCTCTTTGTGTTTTTGTTTTGATTTGTTTTAAAATATCAAAGACCTGCCCAGATGTAGGAGGCTTTCATTCACCAGGTCTTCTCTTTCACACAAGGGCTCTGTGAGACATCTATCCTATTTTCAAAGTCATCTTGTATACTACCTGCCCCTTCCATCCCCCAGCTTTCTAACCCCAGATGAAAATATCTTCTGATTAGGAATGGAGCAAGGTTGATGAAAATTATGTGTTAATACAAATCAGGGGAAAGTTAGAAACCAGTGAAGGGCTAAAGGCACGAAAGACTCCTTTGGGGATACGGTAATGTATTTTACCTTTTAAAAATTTCAACCGAAGACATAACAAGAAGAGAAAACTACAGTCCAATAGTTCTTATGAATATATGTAAAAATCCTCAATACAATACTAGCAAACTGAATCCAGCAGCATGTAAAAAGAATTATACACTATGACAAAGTAGGATTTGTAAGGAATGCAAGTTTAACATATGAAAATCAATGAATGTAATAGACTATGTCAATAGAATAAAGCAAAAACCATATGACCATTTCAATAGATGTAGCAAAAACATTTGTAAAATCCAACACCCTTTCATGATAAATGCACTCAACCTTGATAGAAGGCATCTGTCACAAACTCACAGCTACTATCATATTAATGGTGAAAGACTGGATGCTTTCCCCCTAAGATCAGGAACAAGATAAGGATGACTGCTCTTACCATTTCTATTCAACATTGAATTGGATGTTACAGCGAGGGAGATTAGGTAAGAAAATGAAATAAAAGACATCCAGAATGGAAAGGAAGAAGAGAAATTATATCTATTCATAGATGACATGATTTTGTATACAAAACTAAGGAATCCACTAAAAACTATGAGAACTAATAAATGAATTAATCAATCTTGTTGAAGGATCTTGTTGAAGGATACAAGATCAATATATAAAAATTGTATTTCTATACACTTGCAATGAATGACCTGAAAATGAAATTAAGAAAATACTTCCATTTACAATAGCAACAAAAATAATAAAATACTTAGGAATAAATTTAACAAAAGATGTATAAAACTTATACTTTGAAAACTATAAAATACTACCAAAAAAAGTTAAAGATGGCCTAAATAAATGGAAGGACATCCCATTTTCATGAATTGGAAGACTTAATCTTGTCAAGATAGCAATATTCTACAAAGTGGTCTACAGAATTAATGTAATAATCCCTATTGAAATTCTAGCTGCCTTTTTCCCACAGAAATGGACAAGGTAAGTTTAAAATTCATAATGAAATGCAAAGAACCACAAACAGCCGAAACAATCATGAAAAAAAAAAAACATACTTGGAAAACTCATACTTCTTGATTTCAAAGCTTACTACAAAACTACATTAATCAAGATGGTGTTGCACTGGCATAAAGATAAACCTAGATCAGTGGAATAGAGTTGAGAGTCCAGAAATAAAACCATAAATCTATGGTTAACTGTTTTTGCAACAAGGATGCCAAGACCATTCAATGGGGAAAGAATAGTCTTTTCAACAAATGGTGCTGGGGCAACTGAGTATGCACACACAAAAGAATGAAGTTGGACCCTTATCTCATACCATAAATAAAAATTAACCCAAAGCAGATCAAAGACCTAAATATAAAAGCTAAAACTATAAAACTCAGAAGACATAGGGATAAATCTTCAAAATTCTGGATTTGGCAATGAATTCTTAGATATGACACCAAAAGCTCAAGCAACAAAAGAAAAAAATAGATAAATGAATTTCCTCACAATTAAAAACAGTTGTGTTTCAAAGGTTAGTAGCAAGAAAATGAAAAAACAACCTACATAATGGGAGTATATATTTGCAAATTATATCTGTGATAAGGGACTTATATCTAAACTATACGAAGAATTCTCGGCTGGGTGCGATGGCTCATGCCTGTAATCCTAGCACTCTGGGAGGCAGAGGCAGGTGGATCGTTTGAGGTCAGGAGTTGGAGACCAGCCTGAGCAAGAGCGAGACCCCATTTCTACCAAAAATAGAAAAAGAATTAGGCGGGCGTGGTGGCGCATGCCTGTAGTCCCAGCTACTCGGGAGGCTGAGGCAGAAGGACTGCTTGAGCCCAGGAGTTTGAGGTTGCTGTGAGCTAGGCTGACACCACAGCACTCTAGCCTGGGCAACAGAGTGAGACTCTGTCTCAAAAAAAAAGAACTCTTACCATTAAGAACTCATATTATTGAATTCAGTAATACAAAGATAAATAACCCAATGAAAAATGAACAAAGGATCTAAATAGACATTGCTCCAAAGAAGATACGCAAATGGCCAACAAGCACATGAAAATATCCTCCAACATCATTAGTCAGCAGGGAAATACAAATCAAAACCATAATGAGATGCCATTTCACATCTACTAGAGTGGCTAGAATCAAAAATTCAGATAATAACAAGTGTTGTGGATAATTCAGATAAATTCAGATAATAACAAGTTTGTGGAGAAATTGGAATACCCACACCCTGCTGGCGGGAATGTAAAATGGTACAGCGCCTTTGGAAAACAGTCTGGAGGTTCCTCAAAAGGTTACGTATATAATCTACATTTGACTCAGCAATTCCACTCCTAGGTATACAGCCAAGAGAAATAAAAATATATCCACCCAAAAATCTGTACACAAAATGTTCATAGCAGCATTATTCATAATAGCCCAAAGGTGGAAACAACCCAAATATCCATCAATTGATGAATGGATAAAATGTAGTATATCATGCAATGGAACACTATTCAGTAGAATAAAGGAAGTTCTGAAAGATGCTACAATATGGATGAACCTTGAAAATATATTCTAAGTGAAAGATGCCAGTCACAAAAGGCCACATTATATTTATATGAAATGTCCAGAAGAGGTAAATCCATAGAGACAGAAAGCAGATTAATGGTTTCCAAGAGCTGAAAGGAGGGGTTAATAGGGAGAACGGTTCAATGGATACAGTGATGAAAATGCTCTCAAATTGTAGTGATGGTTTCACATCACAACATTGTGGACATACAAAAAAACCACATTTAATTGTACAATTTGAATGGGTGAATTGTATTATGTGTGAATTATATCTCAATAAAGCTGTTACCAAAAAAGAAATGAGTGCTTGATGCATGATTTCACATGGATGACCCTTGAAAACATTATGCTAAGTGAAAGAAGCCAGTCAAAAAGGGCCACATATTGTATGATTCCATTTATGTGAAATGTCCACAATAAGCAAATCCACAGAGACTGAAAGTAGATTAGTGGTGGGCAAGAGGAGGGAGGAAATGGACAATGACTAATAATGAATACAGGGTTTCTTTTTAGGGTTATGAAATGTTCTAGAATTGGGTAATAGTGATGGCTGCATACCCTAAAAGGTAGAATTTTATAGTATGTAAATTAAATTTCAATAAAGCTGTTATATAAAAACATAAAGATACAAAATTATAAAGCTATTCGTATTAGGTAGGAAAAAATATATATATAAAAGATGTGATTAAACATGAAAGAAAAAAGAAAGAGAGAAAGAAAAGGAAAGGGCCAGCAAGCTGATACATGCTACTACATGGATGACCCCTCAAAACATGCTAAGTGAAATAAGCATGACCTTTGTATGATTCTACTTACATGAAATGTCCAGAATAAGCAAATTTATAGAGGCAGAAAGTAGAATGGTGGTTATTTAGCAGGTAGAGGGGAATGGGGATTGACTGGGTACAGTGTTTCTTTTTAGGATGGATGGAAATGTTCTAAAATTAGATGAAATAAATTTTTAAATACTTTTTTTTGCACATATTACCTTTATTACAAAACAATACATGCATGTTGGCACTTTAAAAAACAATCTTTAAATGGTAACTAGAGTAGCAGCTTGGGCATTGTAGGGCTAGAGCCTGCCCTGTCATTATGAGCATGTCTGGCTGCAGGGCCCGTGCATGGGTGTATTCAATCATGACACACTGCAAGGAAAATCTCATGGTACGAGGAATAAAATGGAACCACTCTAAGGTGGCTGTGACCAGCAAGAGAGGAGAGGAGGCAGATGTCTGCTACTTTATACTAAACTCCTACCTACCTTTTCCCTATAAAACTCTGCTATCCAGGTGGTCCTGGTGGTGAAGGCAACACACTGCTTTACTATTAATAAAAGAGCAGTCCAGCAGAAACTTGATGTGATTCTCTAGATAAACACTTAATGGGTATAAATGATTGACCCAGCTTTGAGGGAGCAATGTTTCCAGACAATCTTTATGTACACATATATGCTCATTATGCATACACACACACTTTCTACTGGCTCAAATCATCCTTGGAGCCAGTGTAGCATCTGGGACTACCTTGCCTCCCCTGCTTTGCGCAGAAAAACTAAGAGGAAACATTGGGCTATGAGTGGGCTTAGAAATAAATCTCTCTCATTTCCACACTGTGCATCGGCCAGAGAACAGCTGAATTTGCTCTATAGTGCCAAGCCTTCCCTGATAAAAGGATTACATTAGCACCAGTTGTGGCCAACTTTGCCGGAAATCAAAATTCTTGCCCACTGAACATATCTAACACTCATTGATCTGCTCCCTGGAGGCAAAAATTTTTAAAAAGTCCAAAACTCCAAACAGAATCTCAGCCTTAAGACCAATAAAGTACACTACAACAGTACCCATTAAGAAATCAAATGAAGGAATGGGATTTGTCTGTTCATCAGATACAGCTTAATACAGTCCTGGGAACAGATACTGGTCCCATTGTACAGGCAAGGGGAAGGCTGGCTATAAGTTTGGTTATAATTGATTGCTTTACTGGATGAAAAAAGCTGATCTCCTTTCCTAACTTCTCAGTGACATCCTCCATGGGTGATCTTCAGACCCCCTAAGATACATTCTTTAAATTGCTCTATGCTCCTTGCAAAAAAAAAAAAAAAGACCTCCCCCCTACCCCCACTCTTTGCCAGATGAGCAGGCACACATAATTCTTAGTATGGAGAATATATCAGAGTAAATGGACTATTGTGGAGGGGGAGGAACAAGAGAGGGAAAGAGGGAAATGTAGAACTGTAGAACTATAATATAGATGGGCCTTGCCAATTTGTAGAGAAAATGCAGCATAAATCTAAACACCCCTTCCCCCTGGTTTTTAACAGGGCTAGTCTTAGTCTTACTTAGAGCTCCAAGGCGATGGGTTATAAGGGTCCAAAACCATCTTCCCTCCACCCCTGCAAGGCTATCTGAAATTCCTCACACTGAACGCACTCATTAAGGTTGTCCTTAAGGAGCCATATGTGATAACTATCGGGCCATTCTGTTACAGGGAGTATTGTAGGGAGGTATTGGGGACAGCATAACATGTCAGCTAACTGTCCCATTCCCACCAGGCAAAGCCTTGAGAGAATGGGTAGCAGCATGGGTGAGCTCGGTGGGGAGTCCAGATAAGTCTGGAGTTTAAGGCCAGGAGAACGGGCCCAGGTAGAATTCCACAGAAGGAGATCTGACTGATCTGGGGACGGTTGGGGGTACTGGGTGTCCAGATAGCACAATAGAATGTGGAAACTGGGGCATTGCTGATGAAAATTTGTGTCCAGTGGGGGCTGGAAACAGTCTTCCCCATCCCTTCTGTAACCAGTTCTAGCATTTCCCCCAGTCTCCTGGGGTGGAGGAAGAAAGGGATTTGGGTTGCTTGCTTGCTTGTGTGTTTTTATAACAACACAGTGATTTCATGCTTATGTCCTGCCCCACTCCACCCCCGGCTAGATGGCTCTACTATCTGAAGCTTTACTCACTCATTATGAGATCTGGCTCCCCTTGGCCAGATCTGCAGTCTGATGGCCAGGCAAGCAAACCAGTCCAAGCCTCCTGAATGACACAGGCCCTTCTTACCATATGAAACAAGTGTCCAACTTTTCATTAGCAGTAGGCCCCACATCTTAAGTTATTTTAGCTGTGACAGGAGGGGTTTCTCTGATCCATCTGCGCCCTCTCACCTAGCGCTCTTGGGGAATGGGGTGTGCATTTGCCATGCTCCAACCCACTGAGCTGTGCAGCCCAGACAACAAACACACATATATACACAGAAAAAGGCCCCTGGACACGGCTGCATTGGCAGTGGCTGCCAGCCCAGTCCCAACAGGCAGGGAAGCTAAGAGTCCCTGGGACCAAAGGTCTATTGGTGATTTGGCTGCCAAAGGGGGACCTAGGTCTAGCTGCCTGCCCCTTGCCCTGTCCCCATCCCCCTCTACCCCATCAGAGCTTACCTAGGCTCAGTTTGTTGATCTTCTGGAACTGGCTTCAGAGAAGAGATGCTAAGGTTGCTGGTGGACAAGCTTGACTTTAGTATCGTCCCTCCCTGGGCATCTTCAGGATCTTTTTTCTTCTTCTTGCCAAAAAAGCTCTTGAAGGATTTAAATTTGAATTTCTTCTTTCCTGGAGGTGAGAAATGGAAATGAGGCAGAGCGTGATGGTAGAAGGGAAGACCGGAGAGGATACAGAGTCTTCATGGCAGGAATGAGCACTGTGATTCCAGGTGCCCTGCAGAACCTGGCCCTCACCCCCACAGCACCATCCATTTGGTTTGTTCCCCTCTTAGTCACTCAATAACAAAAGGTCTGAGTTGCTGGTGAAAGCAGAAGCCCAGGCCACTGCTTGTGATCTTTGGGCAGCCTCTATTCAGGCCGAACTCACTGGGAATTCGTTTGCCTCTCAATTTCAACTATCAACATACACACCTCTTTCCTTATCCTAAGAAGTTCATTCCTGTGAAGCAATTATTGAGCCAATGTAAGCACTTGGTTCTCCCCTGACCCCACCCCGGGGGCTTGCGTCATTGCAATAGAGTGGGAGAACCAAGCTTCCACATGTGAAAAGCACTGCAAAACCCTTAGAAATCCAAGTCCAAGTGGGAGTTGATACTTCCCAGCCTGCACGCTGAAAGGATGCAGACCCAAAGAGTGAGTGCAGGTGGTCAGTTCAGTCAGGGAACACTTCCTTGAGGACAGAATTTATGAGCAAGGGAGAGGGCTGGGAATCGGAAAGAAGAAAGGGCTGCCCACGTAAAGAATCTGCCTGTGCAAAAGGCGTGTCAAAATCAGATAGCAAACGGCTTTTCAAGGTGTGTGTGTGTGTGTGTGTGTGTGTGTGTGTGTGTGTGTGATGAATTCTGTGTGTGTTCTTCAACTATTGCCAATTAGTTTGGATTATCTACAGGGCTGCTGCCCTCTGCACATGCAAGTAAATGAAAGTTTGCTCTATCTATAATAATTACCAGGGCACCAGTGAGGAATGTGAGCTTTAAATGCTCCTAAGGCTCTGTTTCTGCCTTCTTTAGTTTCCTAATAAGCACATATGTCTTTATTGGGGCTCAGTAGAAGAGAAAGGGGTGGCGGGCTCATGCTGCATTCTTCGGAGGGAAAGAATTAGCTCTTATTGATTTCACATGCAGTAAGTTACCAACTCAGGTGTTGCATTCCAATTCTCAACTGTCTGGTCTCCAGAAAGCCTCGCCAGCACAGCACTGCTACGCTGGCAGTGAAGGGCACAGCCAAGGGAGTTGCCAATGCAGCAGCCATTATGAAAGGCTAAATAGTGAGATGGAAAGCACCACCCAAGAATCAAAAAATTCTGGAATCCTAGGTTTGAATCTTCTATCAAGTAGCTCTGTGACTGTGGGTAAGTCACTCAACCTCTCTGGGTTCAACAGGAAAATAAGGGGATTACATCCGATCAGCATCTCCCAAAGTATGTTCAGAGGGATGCTTACAAAGTTTGTTGCATGAAAAAGGGATCTGCAGTCCAGTCAATCTGGAAAATGCTGGATTAGACAAAGTATCGTGATCTGCTTTCCAATAAGACTTTTCTGAAACTTCAAAATTTTTATGTGCATCATGAAGTTCCAAGAAACTGGCAACAATATTGTCTCCCAGTGCATGTAAGTGGAATCTCTGGCAAAACATACTTTGAGAAATACTGAACTAGGGTTCCTTCTAGCTCTGAAATGCCATGACCCTATTTGTATACTGATTACTCCTTGGCCTGCCTATTAGAAAGTCAGTGCAATTCGTGCTTCTCTCCTTTCTCCAAACACCTAAAACTTGACGATTAGCAGCACATGTTTTGCATCTGAATATCCTCTAGTCTGCTCACTCATTCATTCATCTATTCATCAAATCTTTGCTAAGGTCAAGCATTTACTATGAGAAAGGAACAAGATGTAGTCCCTGGGTCTTAGCTACTGCCCCCACATCAATGCTATAGGCAGGCCCTTTTTAGCATCCCCCTTAGCAACTAGCACAGTTCAAGGTATATAGTAACACTTGAGAAACAACTGAGTCCATTGAGGGGTGTAGAATACCAACACAGCTTGTCACTTCCCTTGAATAGTGACCACTGAGCAGAGTCATCCTTCAGCATCCTATAAATACCCTTATAGGAGTTGATGTAAATTATAAATAACATAGATAAAGAGCTTAGCATAGGATCTGGCATGTAGTAAGTGCTCAATAAATGTGAGCTAGTATTAGGGACTCAATAATTACTTGTTTATTAGGGCCAGATTCAATTCCATCTGTGTTTATTAGAAGCAGCCCCACATCTACAACTGAATAGTCAACTCTTAAATTTGCATGATTAGAAGCAGAAGTGAGCATGGGGTAGGTCCATGATAGATCATAGGACTGATTGCTTAATAATTGCTGCTTAAGTAATTTCTGTTTTGGATGACTTGGGCAATTTCTTATCTACTAGGATGTACCTATGTAGGGTCATGGCTGGGAAAACTTGGCAATTCTATGTAAAGATAGAATAGAAAAAAAGACAATGTAATAGAAAACATATGTTTTCCCCAATCTCTCCTTTTAAATTGTTTCAGAAAAAAATTCAACTAATTTCTATGATAATAAATTAAAATATTTAAAATGATGTTTGACCTCACAGAACTGCCATGAGGATTCAATGTGAAAGTTCTGAGAAATATACATTACAGAGTAGGGTGGCTCTAAAATCATCTTTATTTTGCTCTTTGGCCTTCTCAATGTCCCCACCCCCAAATGATTTCCGAAACCTATTAAATTGTGAGGTTTTTTAATGTAAAATCCTGATGGCTATAACCATTTTTGTGCTAGAAAATGTTTAACAACTGGTTCTCTGGGGGAAATGCCCTGATCTGTAGTATTTGCCTATTTTTGTGGTGTAAATACAGCCACCATGGCCAGTTTGAAGCTACCAATATGATGTTTGGGAAGAGATGTGCCCAGCCTCCCAAGCCAGTGTGAGTCAGCTCCAACATACCACTAAATAATTCCCACCCAGGGAGGACAAATTGGGCAGAATCCTCTCACAAACAGGAAGGAGCAAGATTTTTGGCCTTTGGAAACATTGCTATTTTCCAAACAGAAGGAACAACATGTATTGATTCTTGACAGATGGATCTCCTTCTGGCCTTCTGAAAGGGGAACAAATTCATGCTCAGAAAGTTTACAAACATAGTGATTGTTGCTCCTTTTGCTTCAAAATCCCATAATGGAAGGGAGGAAGGCAAAGCTAGAGAATTTGGAGTTGCAAACCTGTTTCTCATAAACCAGCAAAGACAAAGAGAAGAGACAGTCGGCAGCTGGTAGCTCCATTTGTGACACAATTTATAAACACTGAAGAGCTGAATAAAAACACATCTAATAAACCCTTCAGGCTGTAAAACTGAATTTAACAAATATAATCATTGCATGAGCAGACAAAATTATGCATTACCATATTTTTATGTTCTGAAATTAACAAAATGACTAGCAACTTTGGAACTGTAACTGGTGCTAAAAATTAAGTATGCATATATTCCAATTTTCCCCCAATTTTCCATTCTTTGCTGGGCAGAAACAACAACTTATTTTCCTAGAAGGATTGAAAATAGCTCAAGAAATGTGTGTCTCTTTCAACCATGGGCACTGGAAGGAAAAGAATGTTTACATTCCACCGTGTGGGGTGGCTCTGAGTATGGCAGCAGTATAGCTTTGTTAGCAGGAAGCTGGGGACATACCAAGAAATGGTAATTGCCAAAGATGGTGGGCTGGCTGCTCGTTGATCTAGAACAGTGACTTGGAAGCTGGACATGGCTCTAGTGAGCAACCCATTGCCAAACATACAATGTCAGCAACAACTTAGTCTTCAGCCTGCTTTGGATTAGGAGATTTCCCTACCCCTGATGTATGGAGAGAAGCCCTGGTCTCAACCCTGAGAGTGAGATACAAAGCCAAGTACTGCCCACGTGCTATGTTACTTTTGAAACCCTAATGGAATCTGAGATGGTTGCCATGTATTGAAGTGTATAAATTGGCCTTTCAAGCTTTCCTTTTTTAAAGGGGTGCCTTTAAATTGCCAGCAGCTGAGCCCTCCATAGGCTGGTTTTAAAAAGCTACGAAAAGCACAAAGGGTAGAGAGACCTAGACAGCAGGTATGGGTCAAAACCCACCTTTGTACCTCGCAATGTTTATATAGGTCACCTATATGCTGGGTAACTTACGCCACCACAAGGTATAGCAGTTGTGGTCAGTGAGCTGACAGCTGAGAGCTGACAGTTGTCTGGACTTACAAAGCCATTGATTTTCCCATCCAAACCCAAGGACTACGCATTTCCAAACAGCAAGTAGCTTTCAAAATCCTCACCCAATGAGGGGCTGCAGTGTGTCACATGCCAGAAAACAGCCCATTGAAGGTAGCTTCCCTCTCCCCCAGAAGAAAACACAGCTAAATCCAATGAAGAAATTGTTGTTTCTGGGTTGTATATTTGCTTATGCGCCATGCACACAGGCCATCTGGGTTGAACTTAATGAGCTTTAAAAATCCATCTCATGATGACCTTGTTCTCTTGCATTGCTGCTTGGAAGGAAAACATTTCTAACTATCCTTTCTTCCATTCAACCTCCCCAACAGCCACCTTATTCTCTGGCTAGCACTGGCTAGTCCTAAAAACATACCCAAATATTTGGTCTTAAAAAAAAAAAAAAAACAAACCTTGAGAACAGAGAAAACTCATTTCTTTACCTCCACTCTTCATCAAGATGCACTGCATTGCCACCTTCTTTTGTAGGCATCTGACTAGCTCATATCCAAAAAGATATGTCAATTGGTTTGGTAGGTGTATCTGCCTTGGTGACAAGGCCTTTCATTCCTTCATTCAGTCATTTGTTAAATGTTTTGGAGTGCCTAATCACTGTCTCTGAGATCCAATACTAAACAGTGGTAAAGAAAAAGACGCAAGTGCTACCACCAAGGATCCATGAGCAGGTTCAGGATCTCCATCTCTTCATCATCACTGAGGTCAGGCCCTCAGGAAGCCACAAGGAGGTTCCCCTCTCTCTGTCCTTCCAGACTGAGTCTTCTGTACCATATACCACTAAAGAAATCTCAGCAAAACAATTGAAGAACAACCCAATTACCTGTTAAATTCTGTTCTGTCTTTGAGCTCAATGTCTCACTTTATGTCTTATGATTCCTTTTTATTGTGTGTCAGTAAAGCTTATTATTGTTAGTGACTTTTGCCTCCCTTACTATTATTCCATTGATGATCACCTGTAACTCACAGACGGCACCACAATTTAGGCAATGGATACACAACTGATTGAGTCCTGCAGAAGATAATTTTTGTAAATTGAATCCTATTTAACAGAACCCTGCGGTGGCATCTTTTGTTTCTATCCTCCTCTTTGCCCCTCAAATTACAAATTCACCTGTTGGTTAGATATGGATTACTATCTCCAGTAAAACCTCATTTGAATCTGTCAGATCATGGTCTGTTCTGATTGTATTTTTTTCTGATTATGCAGAAATACTTCTCCTGCCTTAGTAAGTAGAACCTGGTAACCATGTCCAAAGAAGATTGCAAAGCCTCAGACAAAAAATTTTCACTGTCAGAGTTGGAGATGACAGAAAAGAAGTTAGAAACCTGAAAAGTAAATGTGCGCTGAGTCTAATGTTATTAGAAATTTGATCTAGACTTGTTTTCTTATGCCTTGCTTCTTTCTCCTAGGGGTTAAACACAATAAACAAATCTAGCTCTAGTTATCAAGGTTTCATTGGGTTACTTACCCTCATCACTGGTCTCCAGAATTTCCAGACTGCCAGAAGCTTCAATCATAAATTCAGCCATGGTAGGATCCCTAAAATAAAATACAGAGCAAAAAATCAAAAGATCATCATTTGATTGCCAGGGTATAATGCAATCATTTCACCCTATCCCTTATCCTTTAGCTAGATTCTTAAACTATTCAACAAAAGCTATACAAATGGAATTGCCATTAGGGAGAATTATCCTCCCTTAAAAAATACATTGATTCCATTGATATGAAATGTCCAGAATAGGCAAATACATAGACATAGAGACTGTCTTGTGTAGGGCTGGGACAGATGGGAGTTTTGGGGGCGTGGGTGATAAACAAAGAGTACAGGGTTTCTTTTTGAAGTGATAAAAATGTTCTAAAATTTTGATGGTCACACTAATCTGTGAACATATTAAAAAGTATTGAATTGTACACTTTAAACGGGTGAACTGTACACTGTGTGAATTATATCTCAATAAAATTGTTACCAGAAAAAGAGACACAAATGCAAAAAAGCTGATCTATTGTTTTGTGTTGGAGCCCGTTACTTTTGGAGGCCTGTTACTATTCATGGTGTGCCCAGGGAGACAAAATTGCTTTGATACACATCCAGAGCCATAGACGAAAAGACTGAGATATTTGACTACATAAAAATTTAAAACTTTTGTCCAAAAAAATGGGTCAACAAAATAATGACAAACTAGGAAACAATACTTGCAACAAATATAATTGATATAAGGGCCAATTTTCTTAATTTGTTAAGAGCTCATATAAATTAATAAAAGTCAAACAATTCAGTATAAATGGATCAAAGGGTACAAAGGCAATTTGCAGGAAAAAAATATGAACAGGTAATAACCACATATGGAGAGGCTCAGTCTGACTCATAATTAAAGAAATATAAATCAAAATATCAAATTAACATTTTCATCTATCAGATTGTCAAAAAAAGTTTACCGTTGATGATATCCCACTGCTGACCAAGGTGGGGAAAATAGGGACTCTCATACACTATGAAGTAAGTAGCTCTAACTCTTTGAAATTTGGCAATATCCATCAAAATGTAAAATGCATATACCTTTTAATCCAGTAACATCACTGCTGGAACTTCACCCCATAGATATACTCACACGTGCACGCAAAAATGTACATGCAAGAATGAATGTTTATCACAGCATTGTTTTAAATCAGCGATCCATTTTGGCACCAGGGACCTTCATGGAAGACAATATTTTCAAGGACGGAGGTGGGGGTGGGGTGGAAGGAGGAGGACAGTGGGGGTGGGTGGGGAGAGGTGGGGGGAGGTGGAGCTCAGGGGATGATGCCTGCCCTGTTTTCCTAACAGGCCAGGGACCAGTACCCAGCTGGCCGCCACCCAGGGGTTGGGGACCACAGTTTTAAAAAGCTAAAAATGGGAAACAACCAAAGTGATCATGAAAAGGATAATTCTCTCATGACTCTATGTCATGCTTCTAGGGAAGTATGCCAGTCGATAATCAAACCTTTATAAATCAATGCTGACATTCTTGATGGGACTTTGTGTATGTGGGGAGGGGTGGGTATCTGATGAGCCCCATAACCCAGAGAAAGGGTGCTCTACTCACACATATCAGGAAGGCTGTAGAGAGACAAGCAGAGACTTTGCCGCCATGATGCACCCTCCTCCGGGTCTGGAGATGACTGACTAATGTATCATCAAGTGGAATTAAGTTCTGGAGCCAACTTGCCTATCCCAGGTCTGCTCTGCTCCAGATATAGCCAAGCTGCTATTGCTGTTTCATGGATGGACTCCAGGACCATCCTGTCCTGCTCTCTAGGGCAAATCCCCAAGACATCTCCAGAGGTAGAAAGGGATGACTACAGGCTCTCAGGCTAAGAAGAACTTGAGAGTTCACATAGCCAGAGTGACTGAGGTCTTGGAGAGTGAAAGGTTCCAAACCACAATGAGAGCTGACAAGGCCATGGTATCAAGATGGCTTCAGACCCACTTACCAAGATGCCCTATGGTTCCTCACGATATGTCTTCTCCCTCACTGCCGTGAGTAATAAACGCAACTTGTTCAACTATAGGTACATTCCCGGCTGAAAGGTATTGATACTTTGTTCAAGTCATTCAACCTCTATAAGCCAATATCACAATTCTGCCTAAAGATGACTGAGTCCTGGCCCATACTGTGCTCAATAATTACCACACACGCGAGCACATATGCACACATATACACCCTCTCTACTTCACACAACCACACCCCCTTTCTTACCATACATGTCCCCGTCAGGAGAGCCCATACATATCACACCATCTAGAAAGAATGGATTTTTCCTTGACATTCCTGCCGCTACTATTTTTCCAAGTTCCATCTAGAGATCTCCAGGAGCAAAGAGGGAGGGAAATTCACAAGCCCCTCAGAAATTCACAGAGAGAATAGGAATCATTCATGTCACTGGTAAGTTCCTAGCCAACTCAATACACATGTTTAGGAGGGGAGAGAGTTTCACACGTCCTGATAAATTGACTGACAGTGGTGCTGGCCTCAGAGCCTTTAGGATTTGGTTGGGGAAATAGGGCAAGTATGCCAGAAAGCACTTCAGCCAGTCTAAACTCAAGGGTTAAACTGAATGGTTCTGTGGTGATCTAGGGGTTCAGATGCTGCCAGGATGCCCTCGTTCTTTGTTCAGACAGCTCTTTTAAACATGGTAATGGCACAGCAAGGACAACTGTTTAGGAACAGTCCCGGGTGAGGGAGAAAGCCTGCGGCTCTGGGGTAGTCACAAATATCATTAATGAGGAGCCTGAGCAACCTCGCCAGGGCTTGGGATCTCCCCTAAAGAAGTCACCCAACCCTGTGTGCCCAGAGAGAGGCTTTCTGGGGACAGTGGGTTTCTCAGGAGTCTGCAATTTAAACTCGAGCCATGTCTGTGGCTTGTTGATCCAGTGGTGGCTAATGAACCACGGCACAGGTTGGATCCAGTTGGCTCTAGCCTCACACAGCCATGGGCCCCAGCCCTCAATGCAGGTCCCCATTTTACAAATCTGCTGGTCATCAGGGGGCTGCTGGAAAGAGTATGGATAACTGCAGGAAAAACACACAAACCTCTCCTTGATTTCAAATCCTCTTCCAGTTACCACCCCATTCCTCTGCATTTCAAAAGCGTTATCTATACTCACAGTCTTGATGTCCTGGCTGCCTGTTCTCTTGTGCTCTCCAGTCAGGCTTCCAAACCCAACTGCTTCCAAGCCTCTCCACCAAACCAGCTTTTGTTGAATCCGCCAGTTACTTGACCTTCCAGCAGCGTCTGACACCACTGATCACACCCTCCTTTTTGGATAATTGTATCACTTGACTTTCAGAACACCACACTCCCCTAATTTTCCTCCTACCTTATTGGCTGTTCCTTCTGGGTGTCCTTTGCTGGATCTTTCTCCTCTCCCTGAATTTGAAATGTTGTAGCACGGCAGGGCTCTGTCCTTGGCCCTCTTCTTTATCTACAATCACCTCCTAGACCTGCGCCATTACATAGAAATGTTAACGTGAGCACAATTGCAAGTCACGTATATAATTTCAAATTTTCTAGTAGCTACGTTTAAAAAAGAAACAGGTGAAATTGCTTTTAATAATATATTTAACCCAATATAACCAAAGTATTATTTCAACATTTAATCACTATAAAAATAATACTAATGATATATTTGACATTCTTTTTTTCCCCACACGAAGTTGCCACATCAGTCACACCAGACCCCAGCTCCGAACCCCTCAGTGGCTTGCCATCAAGCTCAGAGAAAAATTCCAGCCCCTTACCATGGGCCTTGTGTGATCTGGCTCCACCCTCATACCCCACTGACCACCAATCCTGCTACCCTCCCACTTTGTCCCTCTGCCCAGCCACACTGGCCTTCTTGGTAATCCCCAACACACCAAGCCCCTTTCAATCTCAGGACCATTGCATTTGCCATTCTCTCTGCCTGGTGGGCTTTTCCCCCAGATAGTTGCATGGCTGACTCCTTTGTGGCATTGGAGCATCCAGTGTTACTTCCCCCAGAAAGCACTTCCATGATCATCCTAGCTAAAGCACTCCTAGTCTCTCTCTCCAGCCCATTTTCCTTTATTAACATCTTCGTAGCCCTCATCACTATCTAAACTTACATTCCATATTAATTTAATTACTAGTTTCTTGTCTGTCTCCTCTACTAGAATGTAAATTCCATAAGGGCAGGGGACTGTCTATTTTGTTCATCAATGAATCTCCCAGCACCTAGAATGAAAGAGTCACAGGAGTTACTACTGTTGGATTAGATGTGGCATGTGAAGGGTATATCAGGCACTCAATAAATAGTTGTTGAATGAATGTATAAATTGCATAAAAGAAGAGGACATAATCTAAAAACCCCCTTTGTGGTCAGAAATTTCTTAGAAGTAGAGGCATACTATAGGAGGCAGAGGAAGACTTGTCCTGGGAGAGGACCCCTTGTTTCCCAATTTGGCAGGACCAGCTTTCCCTTCCAGAAAGGTGGCCCCACCCCTGGCTTATTCGCCTGTGCAGAAGCAAACACTTGGGCCCCTCTAGTCCATAGATTCCATTCCCAGGTGTCCCAGCCATGTAAACCCTGCATGTGGCAGCCCATTCAGCTGGGCTAGGCCTGGACCCTCATGAAGGAGGAAGTTTCAGTAACAGAAAGCCTGCTTCTTCCTATTTTCCTGCCACCACGGACATAACTTCTGTTCTCTTGTCCTAAGGCTGACCTTATTAAACAGACCTTTGCTTCCCAAGTATCTCCTTATAAAGGCATCACTGTGTTTCTTTCATGTGTCTCATTATGGCCAATATAAATTTAAAATGAAAGTGTTCCTTAATTATACCGTGACTCAATGATACTGGCCTTCGGGGTGCATCTTCTGGTCTATGCTCTTATTTATGGTATTTAGCAAAAACTGTCACCTCATTGGTATCTCAAAAAAAGTTACAAAGTCACAATGTTCTTGCTAAAATATCAATGCAAACATGACGTTCCCCTGCCTAAACTCGGTCACCAACTTCCTGCTGCCTGCAGGATAAAAGCCAAATTCTTAACATTCAAGGCCCTCTGCAATCTGGTGCTCTCTGCCCCTTGGAGGGGGTCCAGTCTCTTAGAAGCTCACCCCTACTCACACGCCCACACCCTGGTCTCCCAGAATCACCAATCACTCCCTAAACACACCATGTTCTTGTGCTTTTTCTGCGCACTGCACAGGTTGTCCACTTGGCCTGGAACACCGTCCCCCTAATCCCCACATCCTTAAAATCCTACACATTCTTCAAGACCCAGATCAAAGGTAACCCCCCCATGCCCCCCCCTTTGCACATACCTCTGTCACAGATGATTATCACCGTGAGAACAGCGACCACTTTTTGATTACTTGAATATCACCAGTACCTGGCATAATACCAGGCATACAGAAAGTGCTCACTGTAATACATGTGATTATGGATGGAAGAATGCAGGAGTTGGGGACATGGTCGTATAGGAATCAGTGGGGAAAACGGTCCCCTTCTTTAAACATATGGAGACACTCTGAGATACTCTTTCAGTAAAGGACTCCTCTGCATGAAGTCCCATGCGAAAGCTAGCAAGCCAAGTAAGGAAAGGAAATAGAGATTTTTATCCAGTAAATGATGAGAGGCCTTCGGAACTACTTCCAAGGAGCATAAATAGTCATGTAATAATGGTCATCAGGAAGTCTGGCCTAGTGGATATATAAAGTTTCGTTATCAAGTCATATCAAGTCATTATTAAAATGTTTTCTTGCTTCTCCAGGCCAACCCCAGATGCTTAGGCCCCACAGCTGCCTTTTCCTTCTCAGACTGCCTCATTTCGGGGCTGAACAAGGGCTCTAGGGGAAAAAAAAGGAGGAAAAAAAAAAGAAGGGGACTGTCTTCCAAGGTTGTTGAAATTTTTAACCACAGCCTGATTCAACTTCAAAAATTCAGAAGACTTTGCTTGACAGATTTGCTATCTTTCCAGAATAGGGAATGCTAATGGAAAGCAGCTGGTCTCGCGTTTTTGCTTTTTAAAAAACAATCTACTAGGATGAAATGCTTTTCATACAGTCTGTGGTAGATAGAATTCCAAGATGGCCCCTGAGATTTTAACCCCCTGGTATGCATGCCTTATAAACCCCTTCTCCTTGAGTGTGGGTGAACCTAAGCTAATCAGGTGTGCCTTTTAAAAAAACGATCTAGAGGTCAGATATAGAAGTCAGACAGACTGGAAGCTGCAGCACATGCTCTCCTATTGGCCTTGAAAGAACAAACTGCCATGTTGTGGAGGGCCACATGGCAGAGAATGGCAGATGGCCTCTAGGAACTGAGGGCACCCTTTGGTTAATAGCTATCCAGAAACCAGGGACTTCAGCCCTGCAGCCTCAGAAAACTGAATTCTGCCAACAATCTGCCAGTTTGGAAGATGACCTTGAACCTCAGAGACCTAGGCCTTGGCTGATACATTGATTGCAGCCTTGTGAGACCCTGAGCAGAGAACCCAGTGAAGCCATGCCTGGATTCTTGACTCATGGAAACTGAGAGTGAATTTGTATTGTCATAAGACACTAATTATTTTGTCATTTGTAACACAGCAATAGAAAACTAATGGAGTCCTACAAGCCCCAGGTCCAGTTGAGGAAGAAGCCAAAAGTGGGGTAGGTTTGGAGCCATGTCAGCTGCAACACAGAACTGTGTTCAGAAGCCCTCGAGGGGACTGTCTGCTCCCTTCTCCCAGCCCACCCCACCACAGACACTTCTTTACAAAGAACTTAAGTTGCTATTCTCTCAATTGAGTTGTCAGCTGGACCTATTAGACCCTGCCAAAATGTTAGAACATGCAAAAGCCCCTTACAGTCTCACCTTGTTTGAGATAGCTTTCTCTACCTTCAAAAGAATACCTTTAATCCCTTTCAAACTATTGCTGTACTGTGTATGCTCAACCAGTGGTGTTGTATCTGCCAAGCAGTGACTGAAAAGCCCTGGAGTCGATCATTCTGAGGCATGGCAAGAGGAGAGAACGGTGGTGATTGGCTCCTCTTTGAAAGTGCTCAGCTAGTTCTAGAGAGAGTGTCTGATGCCAAGATGGCAACTCATGCAGGAACCTGGGATTCTCTGAAGTGAAAGTATCAGGAAGGGCCCTTATCCCCTTTATTAAGTGGAAAGTAAGCTAACCTCCGGGGAGAAGAGCCTATGATCACTCTCCTTCATCTTCTCCTTGCATGAGGTTGGCAGTAGGGCACCAGACAGTCAAGGAGCTCTTGAAATGCAGCCCTTGCACACCCCATAATGAAGACAGCTGCCCCTCAGCCCACATAATCAGCTCCAGAAATCCCACTTCAGGAGCCCACCATAGTCAGGATGGCTTCATTATGGACAGTCATCCCACTAAGATTAGCAGAGTTCATTTGGTGGGATAGGGGTTTGATACCAAACCCCAACTACTCCTGTAGTTGTACCCAGGATACAACTACATCCAAGCAAAACTCAGGGTCCTGGGAGGTAGTCAGCATGATCGGCATTTGCCCAGCAGGGGCCAAGTGCAGCAGCAGCTATCAGCAGGCTCAGGGCCAGCTAGCCAGCCATGAACTTCTATTTGTTTATGCTCCTAGGAGCAGATTTGAGCACCCTCATGGGAACCTGACTAGAAGAGAGCAATCTTGATGGCCATTTATCCTGGATCTGAGAGCCCTGGGTAGATATCTTCCCAAAGCAGAAACTGCTTCATGGCTTTAGTGGCATAGTGTTATATTCTTTAACTTGGGAATTTTTTATTGATACAAAATATTTTACATATGTATGGGGTACATGTGATATTCTGTTACATGCATAAAATGTGCAATGATCAAGTCAGGGTATTTAGGATATCCATCACTTCAATTATTTATCATTTCTATATGTTGGGGAAATTTCAAGTCCTCTCTTCTAGCTACGTTGAAATATACAATGCATTGTTGTAACTACAGTCACCCTACTCTGCTATTAAATATTAGAACTTATACCTTCTATCTATCTATATGTTTGTACCCATTAACTGGCATGTCTTCATCTCCCATTTACCCACACTCCCTTCCCGGCCTCTGGTATGTATCATTCTACTCTCTACCCCCATGAGATCAACTTTTTTGGCTCCCACATACAAGTGAGAGCATGTGAGATTTGTCTTCCTGTGCATGGTTTATTTCACTTAACATAATGTCCTCCACTTTCATCCATGTCGCTGCAAATGACAGGATTTCATTCTTTTTATGGCTATATAGTATTCCATTGTGTTTATATACACATTTTTCTTTATCCATTCATCCATTGATGGGCACTTAAGCCGATTCCATATCTTGGCCATTGTGGTGGCACACTATTTGAAATGACATCTGCAGCAACTTTTGCAAAGTCAATCCTCAAAATGCCCGTGGGTGTCAATAATAAGATATACCAGGGAGAGAGGGTCACTTCTTTACATTCCACACCCTCACCTGTGGGCATCTGACCACCTGGACCATCAAGCAGACACTCAAACATGCTCTAGGGGACTCCTGCCTCAGATACCTGCTGTAGAATAATTGTCCCTCTAGCCTTTCTTCTACTCTAGTAGGTCAAAGAATAATGGAAGCTACCTCTTCCACTTCCCTGCCACAGGGAAGCCCATTTCAGGAATACCACTGAGCACCCTGATCATCATCCAGGGAGCATGTCCTTGTCCTGGAGTCTAGAGGCAGCCTCAAAAGAGTAGGTTGTCTCATCTGGAAGATCACTTAAAATTTCTCTGGAGATACATTTCACTACTAGGAGAGAGCAACAGGAAAGACCCACTCTTTGTACAAGAGAAGCATCTACAATAGTCACACTGGCTGCAGCTTCTCCTCCAGCTTCTCTTCCTCTTCCTTTTCCTCCTCTTCTTCTTCCTTCTTTGCCTCTTTTCTTCCTCTACCACTTATATTTAAAAGGCCTACAGCTTCTCCTCCAGCTCTGCCATCCCTTCCTCCTCATCACACCTCACCCCCAGAGTAATCCAGTAGAAGCTTAGGAAGACCCGCCTCGTGCCCCTCCTAACATCTTAGATCTGTGGGGTGGGGGCAGTTGAAAGTGCAAAGAATGCCATCTCTGTAGTATAGTGGCCTGGAAGCCTGGCTGACAGGGAGTCCTATTCTGTCTTTCAATTCACAAATGCTAGGATCAAAGTCTCTGTTCTTGCGCAGTCAGGGGCAATTAATATCATACAATTAATCCAATTAATGAAATTGCCGAGTCCTTGCTCTGTGCCAGGCAGGGACTATGAAAAATGATTTTATATGTATTATCTCATTGAATCCTCACAAGAGACCTTATGAGGTAGGTATTGTTATTTTGTTATTATCATTTTTACCCCCATTTTCCAGATGAGGAAACTGAGTCTCACTGAAATTAGGTAATCTGTGCAAGGTCATCCAAGTTGTGAGTAATAGAGCTGGGATGCAAACCCAGTTCTGGATGATTTCAAAGCCCATGATTTGACCTGTATGTTCTTCTCCCACCTCACTTGGCAAATTCTGGTCAGTATGAAATGCCCACCCACTCCTGCCCCAAAGAATCTTACGTACTGGTATATTACAGAGCCTGAAAATAGGATAGCTCACCAGGCCACTATGAGCATCTAACATCTTTGCAGAGATTTGCTGATCATTTTTAACAATGGATTGAGTCCTGCCAAAAATGGCTCACTGGACACATATATTGTGATGAGCTATCTTTACTTAAAGGCAATAGGTCTGTAGTGTGGGGACCCTCGGGTGGTCAGGCTGGGGTGGGGAACAGGAAAGCATGAGGACACTGGAGGGACATCAGGAGAAAAGCCAGAATTGAGGAGCCCTAAGGATGGATTTCACACCTTTAAGTGCATGTCGGGTGCCAAGAGCTCTGAGATCAGACGAGATCGGGCGCGTTCAGGCTGGTATGGCCGTAGACGTGCCAAGAGCTCTGTCCTCAAACTTTCCATCAGTTCTCAGGTCCATCCCAAGTGGAGTGCCTGAGGCTCTTTATTTTATTATTTAATTGTTGTGGTAGCTGTTATTACTGCCCCTAGCAGTCAGTAATACATCAGTTGGGGAAGGGGTGAAAATCTCCAAAGAGGAAACAAAAAAGCAAAAGTAGAAGAAAAGGGGAGTGCTGGGGCAGGATGTAAATTTTACAAAACTCATGGGATCCTGTGGGATTTGATACAGATATTTCCTGCCCTTAGAATTCAAAAGGTGTCAAAGAAAGGAGATACCAGGAGTCATTCCCTGGCCAGGGGAGGCAGGGAAGATAAAAGAGAAAGAACAACCAGACCTCAATAATGTGTCTCTATCTCAAGCTGAACTCTCTGGGCCTTTTGTGAAAACAACTTGTACCTTTCTGGTTTCATCTTGAGGCCTTTTAGCCTACAGGGGGGGTCAGGGAAAGCAATCTCAGCATCATCCCCTGGCTATGATACATAGCCTTTGGTCTCCCAGCTCTGGAATGAAAGAGAAGTCTCTGAGTAAACTTCATTTTAACAAGGAGGGAATGGGCATAAGGAGGGTGATGCTGTTGTCCCCATAGGTCACATGTCCCCCAAAATAAAAATGCCTCCAAGAATCTGAGAGCCTTGGACATTCTCAGTCAAGGCCTTTAGGACCTCAGATTTCCTTAGCCCTTAAACCCATAGACAGCCCTACAGCTGGGCGAAGAGGCAGCTGCCTGCCTGGAGTTGTGGGAAGAGTTATCCAAAGCTTCTCTGGCCCCAAATCTCTCCTTTTACCCCAGCCATGGATCACCCTCTCTTTCTACCTGGCATAAAATATGCACCATCAGAATCATTTCCCTTGAACCAGACAACAAAGTCAGAACACTGTTTCCCAGGGCCTCTCTCTTTAGTACCCCAAAGTCTTTATGCACACCTACTATGTGTTCAGACCTATTTTAGGTGCTATGGAGGCAATAAAAAAAAATAATTACCATTTACTGGACAGTGAATGTGTGCAGAGACTGTTTGAAGTGCCTTGGATCCATCATCTCATTTAATTGTCAGAGCAATCCTATGAGGTAGGTACTATTTATTCTCGCTCCTTCCCCATTTTTGTAGATGAGGAAACTGAAAGGTTAAGTAACTGTTCAGGGTCACACAGCAAGTTCAAATTCTGAAGGTAGGATTTGAGTCCAGGCAATATGACTTCAGAGGCCATAAGCGCTACATAAAATGACCCACTCCCTGATGACAAAGAAAAAGAATACACATGAAAAAGTTGAGAATATTGTAAAGATGTGGAAACGATCCAAGTGCCCATCAATACATGAGTGGATTAATAAAATGTGGTATATGCATACCATGGAGTACTACTCAGGCACAAAAAGCAATGGTGATATAGCACCTCTTATGTTATCCTGGATAGAGCTGGAGCCCATCCTTCGAAGTGAGGTATCACAAGAATGGAAAAACAAGTACCACACGCACTCACCATCAAATTGGTATTAATTGATCAACACTTAAGTGGACATATAGGAATAACATTCATCGGGTGTTGGGTAGATGGGAGGGGGGAGGAGGGGATGGGTATCTACACACCTACTGGGTGCGGTGCACACCGTCTTAGGGATGGAAACGCTTGAAGCTCTGACTGGGGTGGAGCAAAGGTAATATATATAACCTAAACATTTGTACCCCCATAATAAGCTGAAATTAAAAAAAAATTTTAAAAAGAAAAAGTTGAGAATAGCACTACATTAGGAATCAGAAGGTCTGGGTCCAGATTCTGCTCTTCCAACAAATTGTCCTTGTAACCTCAACCAAGTCATAGCACCTCTTTGGGCCTCAGTTCCAACATTTGTGAAATAAGTAGATGATTATCATGTGTTCCCTTATTACATTTTGTGACAAAGATTCCCAAAGTTGAACTCCAGGGCACTGACTAGATGTAGAAGAGATCTGTAGACCCCAAGAGTTGTGGAACAGGAAGATGAAGTGCTTGTATGAGTGGTTCAGGGGCCACGGCAGAAACGAGACACAGAGCCAAGGTTAAGCCAGGGAAGGGTGTCCAAACACATTGCAGAGCCCAGGCTGGCAGGGAGTAGCAAAGCAAGGCAAGGATTCTGAGATTTAGATACAGATAAGGTCAAATAACACAGGAAGCTGAAGGCAAAGGGGAAGAGCAGATGGGAAAACCAAGGGATGGAAGGCAGGTAAGCCACAGGGGGCCCTAGAGGGTGCTTTTGTAGATGGCTGCATTTAAAGCAGCAGAAGGAACCAAAAGGGACCTCGGTGCAGGGTGGGGTCATCATGAAAGGCCTGATAGAGGAGGCAGAACTTAAGATGGGCCATGTGCTGGGCAGAGAGGTTTGCTGATAGCTTGGGCACAAAGGCACTGAGGGTAGATATTGATAAGCTAGAGATTGGGACAGGGAAAGCAGGTGTCAGCCACAAACCCTGAGTGACCAGGAAGAGCCTGAGGGCTCTGGCCTGAAAAATATCTGCTTGGGGCAAGGAGGCACTGGGGTGGCACCTGGCTCACTTATGTCCCTTTTGCCCATGGTCAAGGGTATTCTCATGTCTGACCCTTGTACTTCTTTCATCGTGGGCCTGGAGCCGAAGCCAGAAGCTTCTGGAGCAACATTGCCAGACCACAGAAGGAGGTTTCAGGGCAAGAGAAACCAGATAGCAATGGACTGGAAAATGGAGTGCCCCAGGGCCTGAGGCTACACAAGACACCAAGAGGGCAGGAAAAGGGAGCCACCTGCAAGAGAGCCCGGAGCTGGGCCAGGCTAGAAGGCAGTTAGTAGAGGAGGAGAGAAAGGCCCAGATAGCCGAGGGCAGACAGGAGAGTCCTGGTTCCCTTCTTCTATGTTCTCTTCAGGCCACAGAAGCAGAAAGGATCCCAAGTGCCAGTGTGCCAAGTATTTTCACACTCATTCGCACATGCAAGTCACAGCATCCCTAGGCAGGGAAAGGGTTAGGATTGCTACTTTTAAGAAGTAAATGATATCCCTCAAGCTCTTTCCACTTGAGAATGCTACGTGGAGGGAAAAGAAAAGTGGCAGCGAGCCCCAGGACAGCAGAAATCTCTCTGGCTTCTTTAGACTTTAGGCATAAGAATCCCTAGTCAGAATGGCCTAGGAAAAGGAAAAGCCCCACTGGGAGAAGTGTCCCCGCTGTCCTCACAGTGCCTGGGAAGAGCACTTAAATGGGGGTGGGAGGTGGCTGGCCCCTGCCCCAGCGGGACACTGCTCTGTTGGTCACTTGACAGTGAGAGGGAAGCACACCCCAGCATGTGAGGAATAAATGAGACGACGTGTGAAAAGCAGCTCGGTGCCTGGCACAAAGGACGTTCTTAAACAGTAGGGGTTTTTTAGACTACCATTATAAACAAGGGCAAGGTGTGAGTAAAGCGTTCAAGGAGGAAGGCCATGGGTCAAGGGCATGCAGAACAATCACTGATTCCTTGGCCCTCACCCCCAGAGATTCTGATTCTTAAGTGAGGGTGGGGCCCAGGAACCTACGTGTTCCAGAAGCTCCCAGATGACTCTGACACCGGGACTCCAAACAGCACACTTTAAAGAAAACACTGCTGTAGATCATGTTAGGTACTGAGTGTAGTTGAACCAGAAAAAAATGAATGGGGAAGCCATCAGAAATGGATGGCAGGGCAAGGGTGGCAAATAAAAAGCAATTTGAATGATATCTAGAGAGAATTGTGACCAAAGGAAGGTATTTTTTTTTCCTAATAAACATCTCTAAAATCTGAGCCTCCAATGAGACCTCTATCAATTTTTGGAGAGTTCAAATCCCAGCTTTGTTATTAATTAGCTGTGAGGCCTAGGGCACATGGAGTCCTTTCTCTGAGCCTCAGTTTCCTCTCCTAAGAACTAAGGGGTTGAGCTGGACTTGGAGTCTAGAGTTCCTTTTAGCCCAGGCATTCTCTGATTCTATGAATCACTGAGATGATCTTTCAAAGCTCCCAGTTCATCCTAAGCAGCCAGATTTTGCAGAAGCTTGAGCCCTGACTGAATTGGCCAATAATAGCCCAGCCTTCAGAGCAGGCCCTTCAGAAGCCTGTCAATATTTTCAGAATACTGTCCTACTTCCAGATCATTTAGAAAACTAAGCTATTATTTCAATTTAAAAAATTCACAGGGTTGCAGATTTAACTTAAAATGCCCCCCACTCATTCTTCCCTCCACTTCTAAAGAGATTATTGTTCAAAAAGTCTTTTCAAATCAGGAGTTCATCCCTATTGGAACACTATTAATAAATACTCTATCCCAAAGAGTTTCCTTCTTCCTCCAACGCTGAATAAGCAAACATAAGCCATTTCTGTATGAAATAAGGTCTTGGATCATTAATGTTTGTCTTCTGGAGCCACAGGGACAGAAGAAACAAACTTATCTCACATGTAAAAACAAAATTATGTCCTTCAAAAATAGGGTATGGAGGTTTAGTGGGGACCTTTACCCTCCCCTCTCCTTAAAAGCATTCTGGAGACCCCTGCAACTATCACTGTGAACTAATGCAGAAACCTCTCTGCTCATATGCTTGATGGCAAACTCAAGAAAGGAGACATTCTCTGCCTAATCTACTAGGCTCTGCTCAAAATGTGGGCAGGCAGATGTGTCTGGACTCCCGGGACCCGTTCCTTTTCCCATGGGCTCAGGCTCAGAAAAGTCTCCGTTTGACTTACCATCCTCTCCATTTTCCCAGGACAGTTGGGCTTACGGAAAGGGGAGATCTAAACGCAATAAGGAAGGACAAGTAACATGACCCTTAGTTCCCAGGATGGGTTTGTCCTTGGCCCATGAAGTCCACAAGATGTGAAACAAGAAATAAAGACCTTGTTAATATAAAAATGCAATAGGACTTTATCAATCTTTAGTTGCAATGTCTTTTTCTAAAATACACTGCCTACGCTGTTGTTGCTCTTTTCTTATCCATATCTAGACTTTCCCATGTTGGTATCTCTTCTTTCCCTCTTTTCTCATTTCTAGCCCTCGTTTTGCACGTCTCCTTTGTATGCTATAGTAGATAACTGAATTATATTGTTATAATTTATTGTTTGTAACAAGGAATGCAACTAAATGTTGCATTAAATGTTGCACTAAATCCGCTAAATGTTGTAATTAGACGAGCAAAATATTTTATGTTTCTGCTTTTGAAGGTTCAAGTAAGTTGCTTTAACAAAATGGAACCCTTTGTTAATTTTTTTTCCCATTGAGCCTTGGCCCCATTAGATGAAACTCTCTATCAGGCTGGGAATTTTTTCAGGACCATAACCTCAAACTATACAGATCCTGACAAGCTGTCGTCATGTAATGTCTTCATGCCTCAGTTTCCCAATCAATAAAATGAAAATGATAATAGAATGTGTCTGGGGACAGAATTAGGGAGATGGAGGAAGGAGTAGGTGGGAAGAAGGAAGTACAGATATTGTAATATCACTTCTTTTTTGCAGTGCTCTTGATTCTCTGATCTAATAGTTTCTAAGCAGATGTGCTTTTGTCACAGAAAGAGAAATTTGACATGTTGGCCTGAAGAGGAAGTATTATATAGCTGCAAAAGGGTTAGGCTATGGAGTTGGACAAACCTGGGTTTGAATCCTGGCTCTTGTCCATTACTACCATGTTTCTGCGAAAATAAGACCTACCCGTAAAATAAGCCCTAGCAGGATTTCTAAGCATTTGCGCAATATAAGCCCTACCCCGAAAATAAGACCTAGTGATGGGCGTGGCTACGCATTGTATCTGCACAACCCATGCATTTCGTTGCAGAACGGTAAAGAAGACTAGCAGCCCTTCTCATCTGCCCCATGAGAGCTCTGTTGCTCGACATGAGAGATTGGGGTCAGTGGTTCTAAAGGAAATAGAGTCGCAAGAAATTCAGGCTGGAATTTGGTGTTTGGAGAGTTATGATGATGTTCCAGAAGAAGACGACTTAACTCTATTTGAATAAATGTAGATTGTTGTACCGTATTTTAAAAAAATAACACATCCCCTGAAAATAAGCCCTAGGGTGTCTTCTGGAGGAAAAATAAATATAAGACTCTGTCTTATTTTCGGGGAAACATGGTAGTGGTATTGTGTTAGTCCTTGTGAAAAACACTAACATCACTAAGCATTTAGTATGTGTTTGTGTAGCATGGATCTGAGTCTGTACCGGGCACTTACGTGGGCACTAATTAAGGAGACCGTTCCTAACTTCTCTAGATGAGAATCTAAGCCATTGTCGCAAAAAGTTAACCTCAGAAGGTGAACTTTACCGATGGTGAGAAGGGTGAGCCTTCTACAATGTAATTCTCCCAGTGCTCTTCTGAATGTCCTCTGTGTCAGAAGTTACCTGGGATGCTTGTTAAAAATGCAGAATCTGCGTGGCGCCCCTCCAGATCTACTAAATCAGACCTTTTGATTATGAGTCCAGAACTCTATAAATAAACTCGAGTTGGTGCTTTGGTATTTACCAAGCATCCACTGCAGGAAACATCCGTGCTCTGTATCCTGCCCTGTTAGCTTCTGAATGGTTTGTTCTTGCCTCTCTACTGTTACCATATTCTGCTCTCTCCCTTCCCTGCTAACCTGGCCCTTTTGATTTTTTTTTTTTTTTTTTTTTAACAAATCAAGCTGTTTTTAGTTGCAAGGCACTGGCTCTTCCATCATAATGCCTCTGTGTAGAAAGCTGTTCCCACTACCACTACCACCACCACCACCTTAAAAAAAAAGACTATACTCTAAACTTAAATGCTATCACCTTAGAAAATCCTTCCCTAATTACCCTATCTCAAGCAGGCTTCCCCTGTACTCTATTAATTTCCTTCTTGGCACTTACCACTTTTTGTAATTACTTATATAAGTCTGTTTATTTGTATATTGTCTTTCTGCCTCACTAGGGCCATGAAGGCAAGGGAGATGTATATTTTCTTTACTATTTTATATCCCATATTTGTCACATTGTTACCATGTTATAATTATGTATATGAATGAATAAATGAATGCGCCCAGCATGCTTACAAGACCTCTAAGATTCCCTGTGATTTGCCTTCTAATTAGCCATTCAGTCTTATCTTCTTCAACCTGAATCTTCCTGTCCAATCAGGCAGT
>CAUYPO010020604.1:0-29767 GCA_963574435.1 Cheirogaleus major | reverse complement strand
CACAAACATCTACCCTGTGCAGTGTCCCCAAGGAGGCTGGGAAGACAAGCTGTGGGCTGGGAAGGGAGCGGCCCAGCCCCCGTCTGCCGAGGCCCAGCCTCTGGGTGCGCGAAGGACCCGACAGCAGAGAGTCGACAGTCCCGTTAGGAAACAGCAACAGGCGGAACTGGACACTCTCTGGGGAGGGTGTGCGGCGGCGGAGAAGCAGGTGGAGAGACATCCAGGTTCGCCAGCGTCGGGGAGAGACAGACGGCGGCCACGCAAGAGACCACACGGGCGGAAATAAGACGAGGCAACCACACAAAAAGCTAGAGAGACGCAGAGAAACGGGGTCACTCACACACTGCTGGTAGGAACACAGAATGGCAAAGCCACTCTGGACAGCAGTCAGGCAGTTTCTTATAAACCTAAACACACAACTACCGCAGTGCTGAGCAGTTGAACGCTTGGGTGTTTTTCTCAGAAAAATGGAAAATTTGTGTACGCACAAAAGCCTGTGTGCACGAGTGTTCACAGCAACTGTATTTATAACAGACCGAGACTGGAGTCAGCCCAGATGTCCTTCAACACAAACCACGGTGCGTCCACACCACGCATCACTAATCAGCAAGAATAAGGAACAGAGTGTTGACTTATTCATTTACATAATATTCTTGACAAAAGTACAGAAATAGAGAAGAGATTAGCAATTGCCAGGGCTTAGGGAAAGGGTGGGGATGTGTGTGGTTATACGGAAACTAAGGAGAGGTCCTCGTGGCCACTGTGGCGGATACACAAGCCCAGGCACACACGTGATGACGCTGCACATAACTACACACATGCACACGCAGGTCCAAGGGGAAAGTGAGCAAGACGCGCAGATCGTATCAGCAGTCACACCCCACACGCTAGAAACACGAGTTCCGTCCCACAGCTGCAGGACAAGGTGACAGTCTTCAAGTCGGAAGCCGACACGGATGCCACATCTACAGTTCACCAGGTTTCCTAACTCAGAGATGAGAAGTCGCCTGGGACCAGAGGGATTTAGACTCCACATCAACTCAGCCTCGTTAGCAGGTGAAGCCCACCCACCTCCTTGTCTGAGAAGCTCTTCTCGTCTCATCTAAGGACACTGGCTCCTCTCTCCTCCTGGGATGCACATGCCCTTCCTCGCCTGCCACACCTGCGGTCCAGTGTTAGCCAGGGCCGGGGTGGGAGAAGGCTGTCACTCGACACAGCTTCCCCACGCAGCGTGGGGGACACGCGTGAGAGCCAGACACGTGGGCATCTGCACGGCAGCATCAGGGCTCAAAGCGCGAGCTCCAGCGGCCTCGAGTGGTGCCAGGTGTTCGTCTGAGTGGCAGATAAAACCCACGCCCACTGGCGGCCGATGCCAAACGGGGTGGACTTGCCAGAGATGTCTTGAGAAATGACCGAGAAGGTGCTGGAATGTGGGGTCGTGACCGGCCTATTCCAGGCCCACGTGAGGACACCAGCCCACCCGGGGAGGCCGGAGACAGCGCCCCCCAGTACTGGGAAGCGCAGTGGGGGAGCAGAACTGACACTTTGGAAACAGCCTGGAGCAGACGTCTGCACGGCTGGGCAGGCAGGGGTTTCCGTGGAGACACGGTGGCCCAGTGGCCACCCACCTCTTCCTCAGGACTCGAGGGCTGGCCCTGACCTGAGGGTTGCCCCGCAGGGCCCACAGAGATGCACGGGAGGTCTGTCCCAGGGGGCCCAGTGGCCTGTGCACTCTGGGCTATCCCCCGGTTCCCGGGCGTGTGCTTGGAGCAGGCGTCCTCCGCGGCCGGCAGATCCCGCGCTGGCTCCCTGCCCTGGGGGGACCAGGAAAAGCGCCGCTCGACTCCGTGCGAAATCTTAAGCCAAAAGCAGCATCGCATCCATGGGGGGGGCTGCAGAGATTGCGCCACAGACCTGGAGGAGGAAGAGTTTCTTTTTCCTTTTGTCCCGGTGTGGCCCACCCGCCCGGCCGGCGTGGACACACGCTTCTTGGACAAGGATGGTGCGGTTTGCAGCAGGGCGGTGCCTGAGCTGAGCTCGCTGCTCCAGGCGGGCTGTGTGACGCCAGGGCAGCCCCCGCCACCCGTCAGCAGCGCCTGCCGTGCGAGGCTCTGCCGTTGCTTTCTATGCCGCGTTTTCTATCACAAGAAGAAGGAAAGTTGGGGGCCATTGTTTTCACTTGTCAGGGACAGAAATGTACCGTCCTCATCTCACCTCGAGGCCACACCTCTGCGCTGGGTCACCCTGCACTTGGTGGGAAGCTTGACCACCTCACGTCTAAGACACCCCCTGCCGGTCAGGAGCGCATCACACGCAGTGTCTGGGGAGCGGAAGGGGCAGGTGCTCCGGGGCAGGACACGTGTGCGCTGCAGGGTGGAGGGAAACCCGGCGGCGTCCGGGATCTGCCCTCCCGCGGCTCCCAGCTGCCTGGTGCTGGGAGTGAAAGCACGTGGCTGCGCCTGGCTGCCCTCCGCAGCAGGGAAGAGCCGCACAGCGGGGCAGGCGGGGCAGGCGGGGCGCTGTCCCTGGGGAGACAGCAGCTGCCACAGCTGGTGTTGTTCTTCCGTTTGCTGAGTGCTCAGACGCCTGCTGGCTTGAGTGGAAACCAAAGCCGCCCGTCCACGGCTCCAGGCAACAGCGCCAGCCCGGGCCCTGCGCGGCAGGTGTCCACAGAGACCAGGCACAGCACGCTCCAGAAACGCCCTGGCCTCCCCCTCTGCTGTCCCTGCGGCACGGGGTGGAGGCTGGGGCGATAGATTCCCTAGAACTCTGTCCGCAAGGCTCCAGCTCAGAATCCGCCAGGAGAAGCATCCGTGTGAGAGCCCGGGGCAGAAGAGGGGAGATCCACTGCTGCTCCCACAACTTGGCAGCTGGGTCGTCTTCTAACCCACCGTGACCCGCAGGACCTGGAGCCACCGCAACAGCGTCCTGAGCCGACCTGACATCCTGGAGCTCAGACCCATCCGATCTACCTGCAGGTCACAGCCCAGAGCCCCGGCGGGTCCCACCAGATCAGCCGGCATCCAGACCACCTGCGGACCCAGCAGGAGGTGCCCGCCCGCCACCGGAGCCGGGACCACAGCCAGCCACGCCAGCCCTGCAGCTGCAAGAACAGACGATAGCTTGCCAGGCCGAGGCTGACGACACTCCTGCCCCCACATGCTGCGCAGGGCAATCCGGCACCTTTGTGAGCCAGGTGCCGTACCAAGAGGAATGAGATGACTCACACAGCAAAGACAACCAGCCAGCCCAGTAAAGGAGGAAAAGATATTTACCAAAAATGAATCTAGACAACTTATGAAAACACAGTGAATGTCCTGACAAGCGGTAGCTAAGATGCATTCAGATGTAGAAGAAACACAACTTCTCTCAGGAGCCATAAGGACACATTTGGATGTTCTCTTTGGGTGACTCAGAAGCGAGGGGGCCTCCTTGATTCCTTATCTCACTAGCCCATCCTCTAGGTCTCGAGGAGGCCTAGCATCTGCCCCGCCAGGTGCAGACAGGCCACTGAGGAGCCGCTCGCGTCCCCCTGGCACTGGCCAAGGAGGTGCGATCGTCGCCCTGCGTGCTTGGGCTTGGGTCCAGCAATTCCAGACAGCTCCACCCAAACCAAGTGCGGCTGAACAGCTTCAGACTCCCCCCAAGACTAGCCTCAAGGATGGGGCCAGATCGCTCCCTGTGATAGCCGGTCACAACGCTCACTTGCACACATGCAGTGAACAGAGCCGCTGGCGCGGCCATCTCCAGCGCGACCTGCAGGCTGGCGCAGCCGTCCTGGGCCTGGAGGCATCTGGAAAGAGACGACTGAGCGAGTAGGTCCAGCGGACCAGGAGGGAGGCGGGGGGCAGCCACGTGTACAGGAAAGAGAAAGCAGTGCGGCTGGACTCTCCCACGGAGCACGGGGCCGGGACCCCACCTGCACCAGCCGAGCGGGCAGGACCCCAACTCCCTCGCCCTGTGACGTCTGTGTCTCTGGAAGGTCTGCCCACCGCAATGGAAGCTCGGTAGGATGTTCTGGAACACGGCCAACCTGTGTCACACACCTCCTGCTGGGGGGCAAAGCACTGCACTGTGGCTTTTTATTGCTGCCACAAAAAATTACCACGAACAGTAATTTATTGTCCTGCAGGTCTGTGGGTCAGATGCCCAAACTGGGTCTGGCTGCACGGGCAGGGCCGATGCCTTCTGGAGGCTCCCGGAGAAAATGTGTCTCCGTGTCTTTTCTTGCTTCCAGGCAGAGCCTGATCCTCCTCCTCCCGTAGCATCAGGGAACACCACACCCCCACACCCAGTCTCGCTCCTGCCTCCCTCCTGCCTCCCTCCTAAGGACCTGGTGACCCCAAGGCCCCCGGACAACCCAGCTCTGTGTCTCAAGGCAGCCGAACAGGACCTCCCTCTCCCTCTGCCATGCCAGGTCACACTGTCACAGGTCTGGGTTAGGACTTGGACGTTTGAGGCCATTATTACGGTCACCACAGACACTGACCCACCCCTGGAGGGGACGAGGAATTGAGTAGATGGAGGATGTCAGTGGGGTCTTGGACCCGTCCTCTATGGGCCCCCAGAAAACTTCTGACTGGTCCCCTGAAAGTACTGGTAGCTAATTCCATGAGATTCCTACCCAGTTAACATAGAGAAATACCAGGTTGTCACTCCGTTTCATGAGCCTTATTAGAATACAGGATCCCAGGCATCCGACAGGTCTGTCTCTGGCTGAACCGAGCCCCCTCGCTGTGCCCTGAGCAGAGGGGCTGCAGGCGGGCAGGTGGGGAGAGGGAAACATTGGGATGTCTGGTTGGGAAACTCCTGAGCCTTCAGATGAGAGCCGGTCAGTGACGTCACGGCTGCGCAAAGGAACCAATGTGCTCGGGGCCGCGTATGCGACTGGAGGAAACCGGACCATGCCAACCGCTGCCAACGCAACTCCACGGAAAGATGAGAAAAATTCAGGTCGAGGGTATGAAATGACGGGTCCAGAGTTGAGGACAATTACGAATGTATCGACACTCCATCAGTATGATGATCTTGGCTAATTTGATGGCAGATGACGTCCCCTTCCCCACACGTGTGTGACCATTCTGGGGAGAGGCGGAGCGGGGGGCTCAGGGAGCAGGTCCTCCCTCCCAGCCCCAGGAGTGTCCCTGGACCCTGCGGTCTGTCACTTACTGTGTCCTTACATGCTCCATTTCTTGGAAAAGAGATCAGAGAGTTTGAGAAATAGTAAAAACTTAAACATGTCAGCTACATGTTCCGGGGACTTTTCTGTACACGTGGCTGCTAATATTTTCAATTTCTGCTGCAATTCCTGGGCCTGCCCAGTGTTCCCACAACCACATACGGTGGAAGAACCATTTTCAATTAAATTCTAGTCATCAGTGCAAACTTTCCCCATTATTTTAAACCCATAACAACCTAGCTTGCCATTTCCATAAGCTCTCAGCCAAAAACTGCAAAGTAAAGCCGAAAGCAGTCTGTTATTGTCACGTCCCCAGTGTGCCATGCGGAGCTCCCATCCTGAAAGGAAGGTTTGCCGTAAGTGGCACCAACTCTGGCTTAAAAGGAAGCAATGGTAAGTTAGAAGCATGCTAGATGCTGAAGTGTTGGGGGGGTGCTGATGTGCACAGTTTACTTTGACATTCGTCAAAACTCAGAAAGGCCAGCGAGTGGACAGAGGGACAGATGAACAGTTACGTGGTCACGTGACACGACAAACGCAGTAACACGTTAACAGTAGAATCTATGCAGCGGGAATGCAACAGTTTACTGAAAACTCTTCCGACTTTGCTGTATATCAGCGTATCTTCATAACAAAACGTTGAGACACACAGTAGACATCTGTGTTAAACGGAAGCGTCACGTTACTCACTTTCTTTATATTCTTTCCAGGCTTTATGAAAATCAATTATTTTAGGCAGTAGAGTTTCTATGAAAGAAGTGAAAACTTTACTTTCTACTTTATCTTGTATGATTTGCCGTAGATCCTGACGTGAAACCTGGCAGGAAAGGCAGTGTCACTTGGCTATGGTTACACCTGTGAATCAACAGGTGGCCTGTAGCCACATGGCATTCCGTGTGACGGTGACCGTGCTGCAGGTGAACAAACTTTCCGTTGGAGATGAGTGGAGAGCACATAAAATCCGTCAGGCTGAATACTGCTAGTAAGTTACTGCAGAGAATTCGTGAGACCCCGGCAAACTCCAGTCTGTTAAAAATCACTTGCTAATTGTGAAGATCTAGTTCTAATCATGGGAGAGAGAGAGAAAGGGAGGGAGGGGAAGAACTGATGTTGCGAGAGATTTCTCTCACGTGCCGGTTGACACCCACACCATATTAAGCTGTCGGTCTCAGCCCCGGGGCAGTGATGTTACAGGCTGAATCCACTGCTCTCTGGTCACAGACAGGCACGGGCACCCCTTCATTTAGACCTCGAAGCACCAGCATGAGGAAGATATATTTGTTATCTCCTTTCTGCACTCAGGGAAACGGGACTCACAGTTCGTGTGACTTGTCCTGGGTGACCTAACTGGCCCTGGTGAGCCGGGAGCCAAACCCAAGTAGGGCAACGGCACTCCACGCTCCATGCGTTGCCCTCAGACCAGAAACAGCCACCATCGCTGCGAGTCTTAGACACGCACAGAGTCTCTGGCTGCCCCAGACCCATCGATAAGAACCTGCGTCTTCAGACAGCTCGTAGGTGCAGAGAAGACACTTTGACACGTGAGAAGTGCTGACAGGCCCAATTCCCTTAGCCCCGTGCCAGCGGCTCTCAGACCGTGTGACCACCACCACCTGCAAAGCTGACTAATCCCGCAGCGCCGGGCCCCCTGCCCAGATTGTTGGTTCAGTGGGTCGGGCCAGGGACCCAAGGACCCGCCTGCTCACAAGCTCCCAGGCGACGCTGGCCTGCTGGTCCTGGGACCTCGGTTCGCTGCCATGTCGCCGCCCAGACACCACCTCGGTCGCCATAGTTATCAAAAACATGCATCTCAGCTAAAACCATCCAGGCTGTTAAACTGAAAAGCGAAGCTTCCAGAAGTTAACTCTGCAGTTCACATCGACATTTGTACATTTTCCTTTGTTTTCAGTGGAACTGTGATTTCTCTACAAATGTGCAATATTCCATCTGAGCTAAAAATTAAACATGCTGCAACTTTAGAAGCCATAAATGAAGAACTTCCAAATACTAATTGTTCCCTGTTTTCCATTTTAACTTTGTTTTCCCTTTGATGGGAGAAAATTGACATGCACACCGCACGCACTGGGGGTTTCCAGGGAGACAATGGTGAGGATATGTTATAATCCACATGCCATGAAAATACTGTCTCACGTAACGGGCATTGGGCAACTGTAAATTTTAACCCATTTACATGCTGACAGAACTTGAAGTAAGTGATAAAAATTTTAAAAATTCGAGAGTCTTGTTGGTGTCCGTCTTAACAGAGTAAGTAACTTTCCCAAATGTCTGGATTTATCCTCTCTAAATACTGCCTCCTGAGTAATTACTCTCTGGGGGTCCAGTGAAACCAAAACATTGTGCCAAATTACGAGCACGTCCGACTGAGAAAGGAGAGAAATACAGCAATGCCAAGAATTAGGTAAAACAACAGATCACGATAAATTTACAGAAGCACATTAATAGGGTAAAACATAGTTGTCGCGACTTAGCCGTGTACCTGCATGTGATATTCCCAAGAAGTGCGTGTCCTTCACGTTAACTGCACAGCAGCACCTCGTGCGAGCAGGTGTTCCTGACCTGGAGGGTGAGCGAGACGCACTGTGGCTCACGAAACAGACCTGCTCGTTGCCTGGTTTTGCGTATCTAGTGAGAGGAGAATAAATCTTACATTTCTAAGTGGTCGGAAACATTAAAGAATATCTTGTAACACATGGAAACGATATAAAGTTCACATCTCAATGTCTGTAAATAGTCTCGTTGGCACACAGCACGCCCTCTTGCACACCCGCTGTCTGGGGCTGCCCTCCGGACGCAGGGCAGAGCGGCGTGGCAGTGTCAGAGACCACCCCTGGCGCCATCATAATGTCACGCTTGCGCAAGCCGCACCGCAGGCCACAGCGGTGCAGTTATCAACCGATATTTTGACTACTGTGCGTACCGCTGTACTATGATTTTTTTTTTTAATTTCCAAGACTGGGCAGCATAATGAGACCACATCTCCATGAAAAAAAAATTTTTTTTAATTAGCTGGGCCTGGTGGCGCATGCCTGTAGTCCCAGCTACTTGGGAGGCTGAGGTGGGAGGATCGCTTGAGCCCAGGAGTTTGAGATTACAATGAGCTGTGATTGCACCAGTGCACTCCAGCCTGGGTGACAAAATGAGACCCCCATCTAAAAAACACAAAAAATTTCCAGGGCACATCCATCATGCCAAAACAAGAAAAGAAGAGAAGCCCTCGTGTGCCATGCTTGCAGGGCACAGTGGGGTGTGGGTTCGCTTTTACAGAATTGGATGGCAGACCGCGGTGGTTAATACGCCGTATACTACAGCTGAGCTGAAGGACATGGGACACATCTGCGTGACCAGACGGAGCACGCGTCACAATGGTCCCAACACACAGGACAGCGATGGTCAGGAAAACAAGAAAATTTAAAACAGGGTGTCCCAACACAGCAGAATGTATTTAAAAAAATTAAAAATGAAAATCAGGCTACAACCAAAGTAACTTTCTAAGTGGCTTGTTAGTCAAACAAGGGAAGCCGTTCGCCAACTGTGACTTGATTAAATCGTGGTTGATTGCGGCAGCCAGAGAAATGCATCCAGCGCAAAACAAGTTCATCTAAGACCGTTAGCTTTCTGGCTGGAAGAAATGTTCAAGAGTTGAGGACGCTGGTGGTACAACAATGGTTCATCTTTTAAAAAGGCAGATAATATTTAAGCGTTTTTCCTTGGCTCTTGATGAATCGACACATGTTACTGATACCGCTTAGCTGTTAGGTAAGAAGCCAATAGTCTAAACTGACTGAGAATTAGTCTCCATGAATAGTCTGTGTGGAGTAACTACAGACAGGAATACTTCAAGAGAAGCTGAGAAAACAAGGATTCAGTACAACCTGAAATAGAATCTGCTAAATGTGTTATAACTAGCGGTGGTAAAATGCGTGTGGAGATGAAAAGTCTTAGTTAGACAACTTTACAAACTCATGAAAACGTAAGATGTTTACATCTTAGAGCTATTTATTGTATTATTTATCAATAGGTACTCTGTAGAAAATATTTCAATCATGTGCTATTAAACCAGTAGTGTCAAAGGTGGACCTTATTATTCTGGTGTACTTAACTTTCATCAGTTCCGTGAAGTTTTGTCAGAAAGAGAAGCTGAGTATCCCGACTTTCCCTACCAAGGACTTAGCAGCACTCAAGTTTATTGCTGCTGTTGAGCTCAGAGTGGAGACCAAGTTTTCTGAAAGAGAAAAATTTCTTCCACTACTTTTATCAAACATTGAATGACTGTGGAATCAGCTTGATACTATTTCTTGATGAATTCAACCTAAGATTACAAGGCAAGAAAGTACTTATATGCAAAACTCATCCTGTGGTAAACTCATTTTGATGACGACTAATGTTTGAATCACAAGTAACATCAGCAGCTGATACGCTCCTTGTGCTATCAAAAATTACGAGAAGCAAGATATCCACTCCCACACACATGTGAAGGAGAACTGTTTACCAAACTCAAACCACAGTTTCAGTTCTGGCAGTGTTTTTCAGATATCAATGCAAGGACAAAATGCGATTTCCACATTTCAAAATCTAGGTTGCTGCATTCGAGAAGTTTCCACATAACCGTCAATTAAAAATGATTAATTTGAAATGTAATGAAACCTTAACAGGAAAATACCAAGAGTAAAATCTACTAGAATTCTAGAAATGCTCCTCAAACGATGAATATGTTCAATTAAAATCAAATGTTTATAGACTTATATCAGTGTTTGGCAGCACCTATTTATGTAAAAAGATATTTTAAAAGATGAAACATGTAAAGTTTCATTACAGATCAGCACTAACAGATTAATGTTTGCAATCAAATTTGATGCTAACTTCAAACCCCAAATACAATGTTATACCCCCTACCCAAAATATACTTTCATTCTTCTTGTTTGCAGATCTGTATTATAAAAAGAAAATTACCATCGATTTTTATTATTATATTTTAAATGTTGCCAATGAAGACTGAGGAAATCTGTCTTTTTTTTCTTATCATATAGGTACATACATAATATCTTCAGTTTTGTCTTCTGATCCACAAAGCCTAAAATATTTACTATTAATATTTGGCCCTTTACCAAAAAAAAAAAAAGTATGCCAACTCTTGCCCTAAATATTATCTTAGTCCCCAAATTGTACTTAATATCTTTAGTTAATGCTCATGTCTGTCATCATCTTACATGGTTTTAAGTTATCCTTCATAAAAATGGATGGATGGACAGACAGATAACTTCCTATTTTATACTCTTTAAACACAACAACGCTCAGTCATCAGTTTACTGCAAGAGAAGTGGAGTCCCCACAAAGCACCGTGACGGGGAGGAAGGGCCTGTGAGGACCTTCACCCAAACAGGCTACCACACTCGCGTGTGTCTGGAGGTGACAGTTTACATTGTTTTTCCCCAAAGGATTTCAATTTAAATAATAATTTTAAAAAGTTTTAACTAATGTACATGAAATATTATAAATTATTTCCTGCTAACTAGAAAAGAGAAGTAGAACTGACAAAATATATTTTTAAAAATTGCCCTCCAAATGATAACTGCCTGTACTTTGCCAAATTATAGCATCTTTTTATCATGTGCAGAAATTTTATACCCAGATGTCTTAGAAATGTAATGGCTATTGTTAATTCACAAAAAAAATGAGTCTTTACCTTTTCAGTAATCCCATACTTTGATTGAAATAATGAAAGCTATTTCAACTTTATGTCTAAATGTAACTTAAGTCGATTCCTAAATATAATTTAACTGTTGTAATTTTTAAAGAATTCTCCATCCTGCAGTCAGCCAGGATGCTGGTCACCCCAGCGTGTCTCCCCCAGCCGACCACCAGGGAACTCAGCGTGATCTGGTCACCCCAGCATGTCTCCCCCAGCGGACCACCAGGGAACTCAGCATGATCTGGTCACCCCAGCGTATCTCCCCCGGCCGACCACCAGGGAACTCAGCATGATCTGGTCACCCCAGCGTGTCTCCCCCGGCTGACCACCAGGGAACTCAGTGCTTTTACTGCTCTTTAAAGCTAAACTGGCAACACAGATGGAATCGTAAGTGATTCTTTGATAACTATTTTCCAAGGTTCCAATGGTAAGTTTTGAGACAACTTAAAGGAAGTCATTTCTGTTGTCACATATTATTGTTAAATTAACAAGCAAGTCATTCTGTTGCTTAGTCTTTAAAATTATGAAATCATCCCACACAAAATCTGCTACTTCTCCTGGCTCCTCTTTTTCCCCTGAGGAGGAAGAAAAACACCAAACGTCAAGTTTTAGTGTTTAGCAGTTCACGCCCAATGTTCAACTGTGGCTTAGAGTGCGTGGGGTGGGGCGGGGGTTGCTTGCAGAGGGTGGCAGGAAGCTCGCTCTCTAAACAAATTACAACACTGTCCTGAAGCTGACAATTCAGTGAAATCATTGCGGAAGGTCAAGCAGAGGCGGGTGGATCTAAGGGGCTCTGTCCCAGGGGGCCGTGACCCCAAGCATTAGCTTTTTGTGCTAGTTCAACAACTAATTGTTCAGATATTGCAATGTAGGAAAGGCAGGAAGTAAAGTTCAAACATTCCTAAACCTACTCATAATTTGATATCCTAGATGACCAAAAATTTAATTTAATTTAAAAACCTAACAAGTCTACAAAACAGAAGTATAACCATAGAGCCCAAAGGGAACTTCAAGCTTAATGTTAATCCGTTTAGCCACGTTATCCTGGAGAGGGTTAAGATCAGTGGCGCTCAGAAGTGTTTAATGAAAGCTAGGGAGCCGTCATAGCTCAATCGTCCTGGCTTTCCCGACCACGTCAGCCAGAGTTTGCTAATGCTACGAACATGAGCACTTCAACGTTAGAATTCAATAGAACCTTTTGTCTATCTTTGCCTCTTTAGATGCTAGAGGTTGTGGCTTGAATCACCTTTGATTCCGTGTTAACAGAAGGCCACGTTGCTGTTTCACGGAAAAATGTGGAAAATCATTGCATGGATGGTCAGCCCAAAGAGTCTTTTCATTGTAAAGGAAAACTATGAAGAGACAGGAAAGAGGCTGCGTAGAAAACGAAGGCTCCTAGACACAGTGACACCGAAACAGGGACGAAGTCACCACCAACTTTTGAGGAAATGGAAGCAGATTAAGAAAATGAACTGTCATGAAATAAAAACTACATGAAAAATACTTTTAAATGTTCCAGTTACTTATTGTGGCACTAAAAGCTACTCCAAAACTAGTGATTTAAAATAACCATTTTCTTACATTTCACGGTTTTGCGGGTCAGGAACTGGGCAAGTTCAGGTGGGTGAGTGTTCTGTTGGGTGTCACCCAGTGGTGCTCAGCGGCGGGGCTCGTGGTGGCCTCTACAAGGCTGGGCCCTCCTGGTGTGGCTCGGGGTCCAGGGGCGACCCTCCTAGCAAGCACAGAAGCTCTACCGGCTTTCACAGCCCTGCCTTCGACGCTGCGTGGCCTCCGCGCTGTCGTGCCTGACAGGTCAAAACACAACAGCACCCAGACTCACAGGGAGGGAGCGCAACCCCCACCTCTTAATGAAAGAAGTGTCCCAGGATTTGTGGCAGTGATTTCAAATTCTAGATTCAGAACCCTACCGTTCATCCCCCGATTCAAAATTTGGGGGAGTTTTATAAATGGAAGTGGATCTCATTTATTTGCTTGGACATAGTCACATATATTCCAAGACGGTAGCTTCCAGAGCACAACCAGGGCTAAGTAGGAGAGCCCAGGAATACAATCTATTTAGTGACATTCTGAGCAGTAAATGACTCGTTACAAGACTCTGAAGGAGCTACTGAACCAGAAATATCTCTAACAGCAACACGTGCTGAATTAGAGTCGGTTATTTGCTGAATAGTGTGTATCGAGTGTCTGCTACTGCCAGGTCCTGTACTAGCAGCCACAGACATAGCACGTAAAGAAGTTGAAATGATCTCTGTTCTCACCACTCAGAGAATCATAACTCCAGAGAGCACAGAGAGGACAAAGCAACACTTTGTAAGTCACCAAAAGACATCACTGCAGTGGCTTTTAGCTGTCATCTCAGAACCACTTGACCTGGAACAAGTGAACACGTGTCGACTGGCAATCTAATTGTCGACAAATTCCAAGTCTAGATAAGATTCACCTAATCTTAGGAGGAATGAAGAAAGAAAACAATAAAATCAACACCTTCACAATAAAAAACCAACAAGACTGTCCAAGAAAAAAAAAAATATATATATATATATATATATGTCCACCTGAGTCATGAACACAAATTTTTTAAAATGCAAAATAAAATAGCATCCAAAATATCCATCCACTTATTAACAAGGTAATGCACGAAGGCCAGTTGTATTTATTCTAGGATCAAAGGTTGGTTTGACATTGTTAAAGACATTCTAACTTACTGTAACAGAAGAAAATAGAAAATATATATATGATCATTTCAAAGCTGTAGAAATACCATGTGGTAAAATTTAGCATGCACTCTCAGCAAACAAGAAATAAAAGAGAACTTTTTAATTGGACAAAGTGTAGTTACAAAAAAATAATGATAATAAAATAAACCTACGGCAAACATCAAATGTAACGGCTGCGTGTTGGGCGCTTTCCCTGCGCCGCTGGGAACAGATCTCCCCTCTTGCGTCCGATGCTGTACTGCGGGAATGAGTCAGTGCGCTCAGAACAAAAGAGAAATAAAAAGTGACGGGATTTGAAAAGAAGAGAGAAAATGGTCGTTATTCATAGATTACGTGTAAGAATTTACAAGAACTAAAACATTAAACATAGATTATATTATGGTATAGAATATAATCTGATGATTTTATAATAAGAAGAATTTAGCAAAATCGCTGAATATAAAACCAATATAGAAAAATCAACTGCATTACTATATATGAGAAAAAATATAGAAAATAAGGTTTTTAAAAGACAACATTTCAAATATCATCTGAAATATCAGGTGGCTAAAAGAAATCTAACAAAAGGAGTATAAAGACATTCTAAGAAGAAAATTATAAAGCATTATTGGGTAAACACCTAAATCAACAGAAAGAAATGGTATATTCAAGAATTAGAAAACTCGATATTGTCGAGATGACTTCCCAAACTAATCTAGTAATTAAATTTAATTCCAGTCAAATTTCCATTAGGTTTTTAATATGGAATTAACAAGATTATTTAACATTCATATGAAAATGCAAATGGAAACATATCCCAGACAGCCTTGAAGAAGAACAAGGCAGGATAACTGGATACCAGTACAAATCGAGTATAATCGAAACAGTGTTGTGTGGAAACTATGATATGCAAACAAATACAATAGATTCAGAAATGGGCCCGTACATTTTTTTGTTGTTGTTTAAAGAGAGTAAGAGAGATACTACAGGCAGTGAAGAGAGAGTGATCTTCCCCCAAATGGTGCCCGGACAATGAGTTATCCAAAATGGGGGGAAATTGAATTTGACACCTGTCATATCTCATTCGCAAATGTGCCTTCTAAGTGGACTAAAGGTCCTAACATGAAAAGCAAAAAGATAGCATTTCTAGGAATAACAAATGAGAATATCTTCAAGGCTTTGCAGTGAGGAATAACTCCTTGACTAGGACCCAAAGACGCAGATATAAAAGGAGTTAGTGAACTGGACTACATCTCCCACCGTGTGTGCCTCCAGCCCACCTGTGCACATAAACGCAGGTGTAAAGGCAAGTCAGCAAGCTGGGGAGATGAAACACGAGGAACTGGCAAAATCATGAGTCATCTTCTTACAAATCAACAGCAAGGAAAATATAAACAACTAGGATAGAATAGACCACATGGGAGAGATACCTCACCAAAGACAATGCTGTAACAGAACTAACACGTTAAAACAAGCATTCAACCACACTAGTCACCAGAAATACATTGATTGAAGCCACAATACAATACCACTACCCACACATAAGAAAGACTAAAATTAAAAAACTGGCAACACCAAGTGCCGGTAAGTATGTGGAAAAACAAAATCTCATCCACAGATGGTGGGTCTTATACTGGTGCAACTTCTTTGGAAAATTGGCTTTACCTACTGAAGTTGAAAATACACTTTCCTATGACCCATCAATCCCTCTCCTAACTATACAGACGACAGAAATGTGTGCATGTGCACATGAAAAGAAATGCATCAGAATATTCAGGGCAGCATTATCCATAGTGGTCAAACATAAAAATATGCTGTGTGCCATTTATTAAAATTCAGAAACAAGGAATACATATGTTTCAGGACTATATATACTTTTAAAATTAAAAGTAAAATGTAGGAGGTGATGATCATAAAATCTAGAATATTTAATACTAAACAGCTTGTGGGGAAATGAACACAGAACTTATTGGGATAAAGCTCAACAATAAGCCACTGAGTTGTACACATTTGCTATGTGTACACTTCTCAAAGATAGTTCAACATAAAAAAATAGGAAAATGGGAAAAGAATAATATAAACAATAACAACACAAAAATCTCTCAGTTAAACAAGATTCTTCTTGTAAAATAGTGGGGAAAAAATGTCAAGCTAACAACAAAAGCATGCTTAGTTCTGACACCGTGTAGCCAGTTCTAGTAAATCCACATACATCATAACTGCGAGTATTGAAACTTCTCTGTTATTTGAAATTTTATTGTTTTATGATTTTAAAACCTACCTCCAAATAGTTCAGAATTAAACAAGGATATTTGCTATCGTCACTGTGATATAACAATGTTTAAAAATGCCATCTAATAAAATTATAGAATTAATAAAATAAGCATAAATGTCAGAAATTAAGTGTTGAAGCTATCATTATTTGCATATTAATATTTACTTTAAAAACTTGAGTGTTATGAGGGCTATACAAATAAGTGTTCAGTAAAATAATTATTTGATAATTGACAGCTTTTCTTTTTTTTTTTTGAGACGGAGTCTCACTCTGTTGTCCAGGCTAGAGTGAGTGCCGTGGCGTCAGCCTCGCTCACAGCAACCTCAAACTCCTGGGCTCAGGCAATCCTCCTGCCTCAGCCTCCCGAGTAGCTGGGGCTACAGGCATGTGCCACTATGCCCGGCTAATTTTTTTTATATATATATATTTTTTTAGTTGGCCAATTAATTTATTTCTATTTTTAGTAGAGACGGGGTCTCACTCTTGCTCAGGCTGGTGACAGCTTATCTTTGTACCAACAAAAAATTCTTAGAAAATGCAATAAAAATAGACTTTATGGATTACTTTGGCAATATAATCACACATATTTATTATATACTTATCTATTATAAATACTTAAAATATAAGTAAAACAAAGTAAAATAAGATGGATAAAATTAAAATCTGCAAAGAACCTATTTTTTAAAAATAATTTTAAAAGAGCCATAAAAGTAACACAAATAAGCAGAAAAGCCTATCATGTTCCTGGATGAAATATTCAAGTTGTAAAGATCTCAGTTCACTGCAAATTGATCTGTGAACTGAATGTAATCCTAATCGAAACTTCAGCATGAATAAATAACATTTTTCTGGAGAAGTACATACAAGAATAGCTAGGAGGAAACTGGCAGAAAAACATGGAACTTTTGTGCCTCCATAAAAGCAATAAGAAAACTGTCAAAAACTGTTTTTCAAAACCCTGAAAATTAACCAAGGGTTGCAGCAACTGGAAGAGCCCTTACTCAACAAAGCAGCCACGTCTCAACAAGACCCGTGGGGTTTGGGGTTTTCACTTTCCCCAGTCCCATTTCTAACTCCCTTGCTCAGCAGTGCCATGAAAATACCCACTGCGTCCCCCACGCTGGGCGGAGCAGAGGAGACCTCACTCACAGAGAGCCCTAGTAGTCCACTGGGACCCACCTGACTTCTCCCGGGAAGACTGACCCACAACTGGTCCGAGGCTGACACAGCTGCCTGGTGGGTGTTTGTCTAAAACATCTACAGGTCAATGTTTTAGTTTCTGCTGCCTGCACAATAGATAACATGTGGGACAAACAATACATGAACCAAAGACCTCGAGAGGGAAGGCTGGAGAGTGAGACATCTGTAGGGCTTGGAAGCGCTTTCACACTCCTGGGAACCTAAGGCCATGCGTGTGCCAGAACTGCGGACATGATAAAAAGAAACCGGACAGGGTCCAAGCTCTCACCTCTGACTGACCTCAAGTCTCTGTGAAGAAGTGAAGGGTGAGCGAATGGTAAGACAGAGCTGTGAACTGCCTGGCTGAGTGTCAAAAGTGTCCCCAACACACACACACACACACACACACACACACACACACAGGGCACCTCAGCAAGGCCTGGAGAGGTTTGGTTCCAAGCACTTAAGGAAATGTATGTCCAATCACTAGTTGACAACTAAGTTAACTGGATGGAGACTTTGTGGCCATAAGTGACAGAGATGCATAGAGAATTTACAGAACTAGTTCAGAAACATCACTAAAAAACAAAACAACTATAACAAGCAGCAATAACAACAAATCTGATTTCCATAGTGGCCACCTTATAATGTTCAAAATAACCCAGTTTTCAACAACAACAACAACAAAAAATGAGGCATGCAAGGAAACAAAGAGTATGGTACACAGAAAAAGAAGCAAACCATAGAAATTGTTCCTGAAGATGATACTGGACTTTCTAGACAAAGACTTTAAGTCAGCTACTTTACTTATGTTCAAGGAGCTAAAGGAAATCATGTCAAAAGAACTAAAGGAAAGCTTGGGAATGGTGTCTTAACTATCAATAAAGACATAGGCATTATAAAAAGAAACCAAACAAAAATTCTGCTTGGGGGGGGGGAGGAACAATATATGTAACCTTAACATTTGTACTCCCACAATATGCTGGGGAAAAATTAAAAAAATAAATAAATAAAAATTCTGAACCAAATAAAAATTCTTAAAAAGTACAATAACTGAAATGAATTCTTTACTAAAAGTACACAACAGCAGATTTTAATAGGCAGATGAAAGAATCAGTAAACTTAACAGGTCAGTTGAGTATTTAATTTGAGAAATAAGAATAAAAAAGAATTAAGAAAACTGAGCATCCTCAGAAACCTGTGGGCATGATTAAGTACATCAAATACACATACTGGGAGACCCAGGAGAGGAGAGAGAGAGAGGCAGAAAGAATATTTGAAGAAATAATGGATGAAAACTTTTTGTTTAAAAATAATTAATCTACACATCCAAGAAGCTCAGCAAACTCCAGATAGGATAAACTCAGTTATCTAGATATCTGTGCCTAGACACATCATAAGCAAACTGTGAGAAGACAATTTTGAAAGCAGCAAGGCAGAGTGATTTGTCACATACAAGAGATCTTCAATAAGATCAACAGCTGATTTCTCATTAGACACTATGGAGTCCAAAAAGCAATGAGCTCTCATACTCAAAGTGCTGGAAGGAAAAAGGGATCAACCAATCATTCTATATCCAGCAAAAACATCCTTCAAAAATATAGGAGAAATTAAGATATTCCAATATAAACAAAAAATAAGAGGGTCCACTGTTAGCAGAACTTCCCTACAACAAACAGAAGGGAGTCCTTTAGGCTGAATAGAAAGACACCAGATAATTATCAAATCCACATGAAGACATAAAGAATACCAGCAAAGCTAACAAGATAGGTAAATATAAAAAATAGTACAAAATGTGTTTTTGTTTGTAACTCCTTTTACTTTTCAATCTGATTTAAAAGACAGGTGCATAAAGTGATAATTTTATATAATAATTACACATCTGTGTTGAAAGGCAAACAGTGTGAAAGACAGAGAAAGATACAAGTTACTGAATCAGGAAGGGAAGAGAGGCCAGCACAACTGACTTTACAGGATTAGAAAGGACTATAAGGAAATGCAAATGCCCAATATACTAAACGCAGGTCCTTTTTGGGGGTCACATAACTGAAATCCTTTCTGAGTGGGAGAAGCCCCTCCTTGTGAGTTTTTAGGCAGGGAATGAAGGGCTACATCCATAGAACTGGAAGGGTAAACTACTTTCTCTCCTAGGCCCTTGCAGCTTGGGCGAGCACTTGTGACCTGTGTTAACAAATATTTTAAAGTAATATTAATAATCGTTATCGTTTGATGTAGACAAACAGTTTCCTCACACTGTATTAGAAGATATATAAGTTGGCCCAAACTTTCTGGAGAAAAGTTGGCGATATTTATCAAAAGCTATTACAAATTGAGGGCATTGACTCAGCAGTTACATTTCTAAAAATTATTATGAAGGAATAGTCACACAAATGTAAAAACTATGTTCACAAGGATGCTCATCACAGCATTGTATGTATTTGCAAAGCAAATTGGAAGCTATCTGAAAGTACAATAGGAGATCAATTAAGCAGATTATAGAACACTCACATAATAGAATTATATGCAGCTATCGAAACTAAGCTGGTGAAAAGTCAGGCTAATAAACAGCATTTGCAATAGGACCTCACCTTCCTGGGTGTGCGTGTGCATGTGGGTAGACACACCCTCACATTCAGGACAAAGCATCTGCAAGTGTACACAGTAGCACGTGAGCAGTGGGGACCTCTACAGGGGGACCAGTTAATGCTAGTCACTGTTGTGTTTTCCCTTTTGTTCATCTTTTTGTTTTCTCCATTCATATTTTTCATTTTCTAAAATAATTTATTTTGTTTCTTTGGTGAGAAAATATTTAGAAATGATATCTCTGAAGTTAAAAAAATTCCACGAATGTATTAATTTTGTATCTGGATCTTACATTTCCCATAAAATGCCTGCATACCCTATAGATTCTACTAAGAATAGAGATTTCTTTAACATAGCTAACTATACTTATTAAGTCAGAGTTATGATCCACTTTCTAATTCAACTGTAACTTGTCTTTCAGTGAATACCTGAAACAAATACGCTTTGGAAAGGGTCGTTCAAAAGGACCAACAGGTAAAAATATCTGTTAGATTACTATAAGTGCAAATGCATCAAAGTTTGCGCAAACCTTTACATTGTGGGATTTTATACATGGAAAATTTTGTCATTGTATCCTTTCCTTTGGAATTATGTGGTTGTTCACTTTTATACCACTTATTCTTAAATGCAAAAAAATGCCATATTTTTGTAATTTACAAACTTCATTAGCACTGTGCAATAATCAGTAATAATAGAATTAGATGTGTAATAGGAATCCTATGTGTTGAGTATAACTAAAATGCTGCAACTTATTTAAAGATGAATTTTTCAAGTTGAGTTTATAAATCATTTACAAAGAAATTGAGCAGAACTAGAGCTACAGTCCAACTGCCACATTCCTGCAGTGTGACCACAATGTGCTCGGGCCGGGAGCCACCGCACTGAGTGTTAGCAGAGCCAGGGGCTTTGCCAAACCATCAGGAACAAATCTCTCCCACTGGCTGGATTCTGGGTCAACAACCATTAAACATAATACGAACCATCTTCCGTGGCCATGGCTCAAAAGCTGCAAACACAAACAGTTGCAAGCATGTCCGTGGAGACGCAGGCGCCCTCACCCTGGCCGGCCCACGTGCCACCCGGGACACCTCGGCTCCAGAGCTACAGAAATCCCTGCTCGGAAGGGAGAGAATAACAAGCCCTCGGTGACTAGTTTGGAGATGCACCTTTTCTCTTATCTCCTTTTTATAAGTTTCTTGCTCTCCTCACCAGAGTTTATAGTTGCTGCCCTGTTCTCCACGGGCAGCCACACCAGCACCTCCCATCCACGCTGCACGACACGCAGGGCCGTGTGCGTCCCGGGAGGAGGCGGCTGCCTCCACCGTGTCGGGACAGGCTTGGGCCCTGCCTCTGTGGTTTCATCTGTTCCCTCACACTGGCGACCCCGAGTGCGAGCTGCTGGTGCCGGGGCAACGCAGCCCTGCTCCACGACAGCCTCACTCAAACGCACTCAACCTCTCCATTCTGCAAATTCAGTAAAAATAATGCACCAGTTACCAAAGGGCTGAATTCTAAATTCGCCCTGAGCCATAGGTCTACATTCTGTGCTTAGAGAACTACATTTCTAAAAGTTATCTCAAACTTTCCTGACACACACGTGCATGCACATCTCACTTCTGAGACACGGCAACGTCTTCCTGCACCTCACGGAGCTCACGTGTGCTCCGGTCCCAGGGCCTCCCACACACGGCGGTCGCTGTGCCACACCCCACCTGCTCTGCCACAGCACCCAGCACTGCCTGACGTTTTGGGGTTTTTTTTGTCTGTGTTCTTCACTAGATTAATCTCTATAAAAACAAGGATCTCACCAGCCTTGTTCACTACTGTTGTCATGGCACTCATTAAATATGTGTTGCATATGTAGAAGCAACACACGGATGGATTACATTTTATATGTGAAATTATATTCTCTTGACTTTCACATTTCAGTAAGTAGATTGCTGCTGGCGTTTCTGTTTTCTTAGGCCAGTTTTCACACTCTTGAGTGCAGTTCTGTGTTTGTGGTGCAGAGTCAGGGAGCAATGAAGTTTTCTAGAGGTAAGAACGTCGTTGAACCTTCTTTTCTTTTTCCGACTGGAGTTCGTGCCCTGACTCTGTCCTGAACTGGTGAAGAACACCACTGCCTTTGGGAACAAACAGCCCTCGCATCCTAATCCCGTGAAGGCTGCCCCGACACTGGGGAGCAGGAGCGGAAGCTCTTGGGTCAGAGAAATACAATGTCAGTAACTTGTCAGCTGCTTCCTCCAAGACAGCAGGGATGACAGATTCCTATAGAACTGAGTGCTATTTCCCCGTGTGCCAAAGTGTCCATTTAACGCTGCTTCTCTGCGCCAACTCCTGCTCTCGAGCTGATGTGAAATGGCAGCAGTAAGTGATGATACTCTGCAATATTAAAGTTATGTTCTTTGTGCAGTATCGTGTCTAGATATTGCATGTGACGTGTAGTAACTGTTCTTCACGTTGGCAAGTGGAGAGGCCTTGGATGACGGGCTGTAAATTGTTTTTCTTTCCTCTAAAAATACCATTAGAGTTTTAAGAAAACTAAAACATTTCAGCTTTATTTAAAGTTTGGATGTAATGAATTGTACACTTAGCAACTGTACACTTTAAATTTTAATAAAAGTGAAAGTTTTTGAATAATTGCTTGAAATCATATGAACTTCAAGTTTTCATTTTTTACCTTTTAAAAGGTTTCACGTTTTGATGGAAGCATACTTAACATTTCTATACTTTATGTCATTACCTCTTGTTTTTTAATGCTTTGAGTCACTGGAAATGAGTGTACAAGAGGAGATCTTGATAGAAACAGAAAATACTAAAAATGGACCTCAGAAAAGAAATAAAAATCAATATAGAAAATATTCAAAGAAGCAGTTTACTTCATTTATTTTTCACTGGAATGCAAGAAAGAAAGCAGACGTGGACTTAACCAAAGAGCATCACAAATTCCTTACTGGATGAAGATCTAATATTGAGCAGAAATTATTTTCATCAAACACGTACCCTGAACAAGTTAGAGGGGACTGCCTCAACTTTCTATGTTTTATTAAATGAGGATTTAAACGCATTGCCAACCTTCAGAGGATGCCCACACACGCACAGTGCTGATGACATTCAATTGTCTTTGAAATTTCATTTACTTTAGTCATACAAAAGTCATGGTTTTATGTGTATTTTTCAATTCTGACGTGACACAGGCATATTTGTCATGGTAGATGGGTGAAGTGTGCTCTTTTCGTGGCTGGTTTACTGAAATTGGACTTGCAAGCTCCGGGTTTGGCGACGTCTCAGTCTAGGCCCCTGAGACAGGAAACTTAGAAAGAATGGATGCTTCGGACGCAGTTGCACCTAGAATGGGAGGTACCCCTGGGCCTGTGCCACCTTGAGGCCACCTCCCCACGACAGCAATCCCACAGGTATTCTGGTCACTGTAGCTTGTGCCAAAAACGATGCCAGACTGTGGAGATGTGGAGGTCTCCGGGGTCAATCGCAGGGGTCAATGACAGGTCATAAGGAGCTCAGGGGCCTATGGGTGGGCGGAAGATCAGAACCGCTAACGAGAAAGCACAGATCGGGTTTTCCGGAAAGCAGAGGAGCCAGAGCAGAGGTGACTGTGCGAGAGAACAGGACGTGCAGGAGAGAGGGGAATTCAGCACTGTAGTCGGCTGGCAAAGTGATCTGTGAGAAAACAAATGTGGGAGGGTCAGCAATGTAGAAAATGCGTCTCCTCTCCCATGCTCACGGGCGACGGGCAACTACTGGGACTCGCTGCCTGGGAGTGACCAATGTGACTAAAGAGGACACCGTGGAGAGTCTGTGTCGCGGGAAGATCCATAATTAAGTGACACTGATTGGACTCTCAGGAGTCTCCCAAAGCCTGCAGGCCTGCTGTGAGGCTCCAGTCGCCTTAATTCAACAGGCCGCGCACGCCCCGTGCTCAACAGGCAGAAAAGTCAGAGGCAAAAGGCATCTCTGAGACCGCATGGCGGGCACGGCAAGCACCAGGACTGCAAACACGTGGCGTGGCCCCCGTGTGCACAGAGCCACACGGGACGAGACCGTGCCCGTCCCCTGCAAGGATTCACGTTTGCTTTCACAAAAACACATGTGAAGAAGAGGGTGCTCCCGCAGCAACCCCGGGTTGCCAACCAGTAACAGCTCTAAGAAGGTAAGCCCGTGTGTACGTGCCCGTGTGTGTGTGCACATGTGTGCCTATGCGTGTGCGTGTACACGTGTGTGTGTCTAACCTCCCTGACTAGGGCCTCCAGCACGATGACAGAGTGGTGAGGTGGGCGTCCTTGTTTTTCCTCATCTTTGGGGGAAGCGTTCAGCCCTCACCAGGAAGAAGTTAGCCGTGGTTCCCTCGTGGACGGTCTTTATCTGGCTGAGGAAGTTCCCTCTGCTTGCTGTTCTTGGTCAGTGTCTGTATCACGGATGGGTGTTAAATGTTGCAATTTTTCAGCATACATTTAGATGATTGTGTGCGTTTTGTTTATTTTATCAATATATGACGTATCACATTAACTTATTTTCATTTGTTAAACCTGCCCTGCATTCCTGGGATGAATCCCTCCTGCTCACAGCACATAATCCTTTTCCTGTACTGGGGATTTGATTTTCTAGTAATTTGGGCCTTAGTTTTCTGATTTTTTGATGTTTCTGTCTGGTTTTATTATCAGGGTGATACTGGTCTCCTAGAATGACGTGACATGTTCCCTCCTCTTCTAGTTATTGGAAAGGTTTGTGCGGAATTGGTATTTGCTCTTTCAATGCTTGGCAGGAATCACCAGCAAAACCGTCTTGCCCTAGACTTTTCTTTGTGGGAAGTTCTTTTTTTTTAAACTAGTTTCATCTCTTTACTTGCTACAGGTCTCATAAGAGTTTATCCTTGAGTCAATTTGAGTAACTGTCTTTCTAGGAATTTGTTCATTTCATCTAAATTATCTAATTTATTGTATAAATTTTAGTTAGTATATTCACTAATAATTTTTTTATTTCTGTAAAGTTAGTAGTAATGTTCCCTTTTTATTTCTAATTTTAGTAATTTGAGTCTTCTCTCTTTTTTTCTTAGCTCTAGCTCTTATTCTTCACTCCTCTACTTTTGGAATTTCATACATTCTAACATCCAGATATACTAATTTGTCAGCCAGATAAAACATGACTTACTTACACTTGTATTTAAGAACGTACCTATGAATATCTATTGAATTATTCTGTGAATTATTTAAAGTATAATTCTGTAAAAATGACTTATCTAGAAAATAAAATAGCTAATCGTTCATGGGTAGAACTCTAAGTTGTACTAAAAAGCACATGCTGTATTGAACAACAGCACCAATTGAGGACTGAGACCTCTGTAGTACCAGCTCTGCTACGAACTAGCACTGTAATTTTCAATAAGTCACTTATTTTCTTTAGGCTAAAGATGGAATCAGATGATTTTAAGATCCGACCTAATATTGATAGTCTATCATTGTTTGATACCTGAAAGTATAGCAAACCACTGCCTTTATATCAGCTCTCAAGGACCTCAGGAGCACAACTAAAGGTCTGTTCAGAACCAGAGAATAATAGAGTCCACACGACTCGCCAGCCATAAGGTAGCACTGTGCGGTGCTCAGTTTCCCTTTCATAATTTTCTGTAAGACTCGAAGATGTATCTGTGGATTTTCTTGGATCTGACAATTAAAAGGCATTAGAGCCATACAGGAATACCATGAAGTATTTCAAATTCTTAAATTCAGCAACAGGGAAAAAGACTCATCTATCTGAAATCCCTTTTTCTTTCTCTCTTTTATAATCTAACATACATCATGGAAATCCAAAGGCAAAATTAAAAAGCAACACAATATTTTCCAGTAATTCATTTTATCCTGGGAAATAGGGCTTAGCCGTTGCCCAGATGTGCTTAATATAGCTTAAAACAGCCGTGCGGTGGTTTTAAGATATGGTGTCATAGCATAACAACGGGCGCCTGCCCGACCGAGACCACCACGCTTGAGGACGCTCCACCTTTCCTGAAGTGTGTCCACGACAGAAGTTGGCAGGTCAGAAAAGAGCAACAAAGATGCTAAAGATTGGAGACTGCAGTTTTCTGCACAGATCCTTATGAACTGCTAATGATACACGAAAGCAACTGTTGTTCCGCTGTGACACCCAGCACCTCCCGCCGGAGCGGCACTCCCAGCAGGGCGCTAAAGCAGCGCCCTTCCTTCCCGCATGCCGGGACGGAGTGGAGACCAGCAGCCGCACACGCGGAGCAGTCCCCCTGCAGGAGCAAACCCAGCCGCCGCTGGCAGCCTGCACGATTTCCTCTCTGGAAAATGCTAAATTACCCTTCTGCGCTAATCACAAAAACAGGCGCAAAATGAGTAAAAACAGAATACTGGGATAATAGTTCAAATAAGAGTGAGACTTTCTGTGGTTCGTACCTTGAGGACTTTTTCCAGTTAAGACCCCCTTAAGGGGAAGCTTTTAAAAAATGTGCCATAGCCTTAGGTCAGGCCACGGCCACTGCGTGCTCTGCACAATGGGACATCGTCTCCTCGAGTAGGTCCCTCCACTGAGTCACCAAATCTACACTTCTCCTCTAACGACAGAGTCATCAAATATGTGCGAGGGCGCATTTTCCAAAATAGGTCAATTATTTTTATGAACTTTGACTCTAGTAACTGTCTAGATAAACTGGGGTTTATTTCTGGAGATCTGGATCTCCTGTTTAACGTGTGGAACTAATTTAATGAAACCTGGCTTATTCTCGCACGATTGCTTTAAAATGAAGGAAAAATGCTACAGAAGGAAACCATGCATGGCTCTGCCAGCCCGCGAACATGTGAGACCCCACTTCTTCACGCAAACATTTACGACTTGCTCCGCGAGCACGCGATGTGCGAGGCTCTGGGTCTTAGGCAGTTGGGCTAATAAAAATGATCAGACAGTCAAATCAGAGGCCTTACCAGGGCCAGGCTTTCCTAATGTTTTCAAGGGTGCAGCCACCGAGGGGAACTCCCTCCAGAAAGGCAGAAAGAGGCCTGAGACGCCCTGTGTGCTCCCCGGGAGAGGGCACGGTGAGTTGGCGTGGGGGAGGCTGGGAGCATCTGCCCCGAATTACCTGTAGAGCTTGCAGGATGCTCCCGAGGGAGCCACGACTCAGAGCTTCGTTTCCCAGGTAACTACAACCCAGGTTACAGTCCAGGTTGTGGTAAATCATCACACAGATAAGGACTCTTTTCATAGCAAATATCGTGAGTCTGTTTGCCAAGACGCCCATCATCACCACGTCACAGAGGCTGGTCCGGGTTAACTGTCTTCGTTCCTCCCCTTGGAGCTCCCTTGGGCGTCCCCAGCAGTCGAGAGAGAAGGCGCCGGCAGCCGCCTCCCAGGATTAGGCGACACAGGGGATCCCACTCTTTGCGTAGCTCGTGTTCTGCTGGGAGAAGCAGCCAAAGTAGAAATGGACGAGCAGCCCAGATGGTTTCAGAGAACTATAAGTTATGCGGAACATAAACTAGCGTGATACGATGCAGAGTGTGTGAGAAGACTCCTAAGACTGGGTGGCCGGAGAAGGTCTCTCCGGAGATGTGGTTTGTGAACTGCGATCTGAAAGACAGGAAGTCATTCCTGGGAAAATCCCTGCAAAACCACCTAGTCAGGAAGACGAGCAAGTGCAAACGTCCCCACGTAGAAAAGCTTGGCATGAAACAGAAACGGTTGAGGAATAGGGGAAAGTGCCCGTGAGATGGAGAGTACCGGATGGCGGGAAGAAAAGCAGAGGAAGGAGGCCAGGCGAGGAAGAAACACCACAGACAGCTGGAGTCTGCAAAGGGGGTAAAAGTGGACAGCAGAGTGAACCAATGTTTAAAACTGTAGTCTACGGAGATTTTCCAGATCAGCAAAACGGAACCTGAATCTGTGTGTTGAAAGAGCTCCCCCAGCCTGGGAAAACTGACCCACAATGATCTACACCTGCTGGCAGAGCAATGAGCTTCCAGGACGAGCTCTAGGCGGGGTCACAGGAGCTGCGGAGGAACCGCCCTGACACCCCTCCCAGCACAGCGCAGAGCGCCGGCGAAGGGCACCACCGCCGGCGCCAGCGAGAAATGTGCACGGCAAGGACTTCATACCTGCCGACCTGTCTTCCAAGCATGAAGGCTACAGAAAAACAGGTTTAAACATGCAAGAACTTAGGGTATTTCGTAACCACAAGCCCTTTTCGAAGGATACGATAAAAAATAAGCTTTGCCTAACCAAGACACAGCTAGAAAATTTTCAGCAAAAGGACCGACGGTCACAGCGCCCCCTATGAATAGCAACCATAAGCAAATCTGGCAAAAGAAAGAAGGAAAAAAGTGTTTATTGAATTTGATACTCCGTCCATGAAGTTTGCATAAATCAAGAAAAATGTTTTGAGACGTTTTTAATCCTAATGTGATAAATAATGATAGTAAGTCTTAACATGTCACTTAATAAAGATTATTTTCCTAATGCATGACCATTTCTACTTTCTCCTTTTCAAGACAAACAGGAAACAAATTAGAAGGACAATTTTATGATTTCTGAAGACAAACAAACTTGGTCCACTGCTACTGGTTCAAAGGTTTTCATGAAAAAGGGGTATAGACTTTACAGATTTGCAGAAATCCTAAGGATGACACTTTCATACTGTATTGTTTAACATATGAGTTTAAACAATGTCTTTTCTTCAACTAGTACATTTTCAATTTTAGGAATTCTGGTGGAAGGAGTGGAACCTGTTCATCAGCACTGCTGCTCAGTGTGGGTAGGGAAGTTCCACTAGGTATATCCCACCTGCAACAAAGAAACAAACACTGCTGACCTCTAAGCGGTTAGTTAAAATAATTCATTAGAATTTTTATAAACAAGGACAATGCTTAACTTTTATTTAAATGAATTACTAATTTCAGAGCAACTTACCCATCAACTAGTTTCTAGAACTTAGAAAAACACTGCATTGTGACTCTCCTGCAGAAGTCACTGTGTATTACTTGCAACTATCAGGCAGAAAGCAACAGTTAACACGTGACTGGAAGCATGAACCACTGCGGCCAGCAGGCTCTGGCTCACAGCTCTAATCCCCGGATAAGTCTCTGGCACATGCAGCACACTGAGGCCACCTGAGGCGTCCCACCTTACAGAGACAACCGTGCGTATAAGGTGACCACCTTTTCAATCTACAAAAGCAGTTTTGCAAATCCAACATCTCACTCCAAGTTCTAGCTAAGCAACTCCAGAAGCAAGGATGAAGCCTATATTTCTGTTAAAAATAAACACCATTGTTATGGTGCTTGTTGTAAAACTGCAAGAAAGCATTTCCCAAATGCAACGGTCCAACACTTAAGTAGTGGACAATGGCACCAAAACACACACATTCTCCGGAGGAGCTGGCCCTGCCGGGAACACAGCACCTTCACACGGCACCTCAGGATAGCACGTGCTGCTGGGAGCTGAGTGCGTAAGTTTCAACTTATAACTAACTTATTACAAAAGTTCAGGCAGTGTATTGGGAGTTGTATTTCTGAGCAATTATCAAGAAAAAATTTCATTCTACAAAGGAAAGAAATGGCCAGATGCCCAGATCACCCTGAGGGACAGTGAGGCAGGACCGGATGATAGCAACACATGTTGTCTCCCAGGCTGGAGTGCGTGGTGTGATCACAGCTCCCTGCAGCCTCCACCTCCTGGGCTCAAGTGATCCTCCCGCCTCAGCCTCCTGAGCAGCTGGGACTACTGCACCACCACGGCCGGCTAATTTTTATTTTTTGTAGAGACGGGGTCTCGAACTCCTGAGCTCAAATGATCCTCCCGCCTCGGCCTCCTAGAGTGCTGAGATTCCAGGTGTGAGCCACCACGTCCGGCCAACAACATGCGTTCTTTTCAGGTGTCCCTGCTGGGCCCCAGGACTCCCCTTTAGTGCTTCCAGAAGACTCTCTGATGGTGACTATGAACCAGCTATGATAAAACACGTCACCATCACGCAGACCCCTTTCCAAGGTGTATTAATACTCACATACTGGCCACGGCACTGCAGGTCACTAGGCTCTGCTGTGGCACAGGCTTTGAAGGCACCAGAGGCCAAGGCCACAGGGACAACCGAGCGTGGCTGG